>JAMKCH010087460.1:0-109153 GCA_023653785.1 Ophioderma brevispina | reverse complement strand
AGGTGTATAAGGGAAAAAAATTACCACTACAGTACAATTTGTTCTGTATGTTCTGTTATGTCCAGATCAAAATAGAAAAGGCCTTCTGTTGAAGACTGAACATTGATCAAAGAATTATGATTAGCCTATTACAGCAAGATTATCTTTTTTTTCTTCATTATAAATTCTCTCCATGTCTATTAAGTCTCCTGTACACATAACCATAATGCTTTCATGTTGCACATAGACCTGATTCCAGAAAAAAACATGGTGCTAATTAATGAAAATGTGACAAGAAATACATTTACGGAATAAAGCTGTACAATTCTTGTAATCCTTTGATCCGCTTATAGAAGATTTCATGCTAGGCTAATTTCATGAGGTCTTACATAGAGGATGAACCCTTATCGGGGTCATAAAGCACAAAAAGTGAAGCCATGTTTGTGAGGAGGTTACACCAGACAGTACAGGATTCTAAGAATCTTTCCTAAAATGTCCCTATTTACAGCCATTTTAAGAATGCATGTTTGTGTCAAATATCTTGACTAAAACAAGAAGATTATTAAAAAGATTGTTGTTGAATTATTGGGGGATGGAATTTTAACCAAGTTGGTACTAATCTTCTACCAAGTCTGTGTGACTTTGTATTTCAATGTCATAAAACACACATTGCAAATACCAACTTTCTAATGTAATAAAAAAAAAACATTCTCTCTAAATGGGCCATTCTTCGGTCACGTTTGTGACCCAAAAACGGGAAATTTTGGTTTTCAACCCAATGCTGTTTTGCCAATATAACCAATCTGTTATTTCTTTTGGTAAAATGAAAAACCTTTAGACCAAACCTAACCAAAAATAATGTTTCCTCTTTCGCCAGATTGATTATTTTTTCATGAGGGGCAAATAAAGTTTGGTCACGTTTGTGACCTCAGACAAAAAGGGGTTTTTAGAATTCAAACTTCAACTGTAAAATTCTGTGAATATGTAAGTAATCACATTCTTATATTTATTTCAGAAAGACATTGGTAAGTTGTCCTTACAACAATGTTGGTAATTAAAAGCAACAAGCAAACTTTACTTGGTAATTAACAAATTTATATCACTAAGTGTGGTCACGTGTGTGACATAGGTGGTTATGTGTGTGACATCTCCATTGACTTATAACATAAATTAATGACCATTGTTAATGTTCACAAAAACGAAGTTTTAATAAAATCTTGTGTATTTCTATATTCTCAACTATTTCAAACACTTTCATTACAATGACATCAGTAATAACTTGCAAAGAGCAATGCTACTCCTAGTATGCAGATTTCCTGTGTTGAAATAGTGCAAGTCTGCCAAATTTGGCAACTTCACCCCAAACTTTCAAAAGACACATGGAAATCAAGTTTAAACCAGTCTTTATTAAAATTAATTGTTGTTTTCTTGTTTAAACTGATCATTTTCATATTTTAACTGATAATAGAAGTTAACACTGCTACCTTCTTCAATATGACCAGAAATTTATGTCCTTCAAATACTAAAATGGTGAGTGCCAGTCACGTGTGTGACAGTAATTAGCACATAAATAACTTTTGAAAGAGGAAAGATCTAAACCATTTATTTTGTATAACGGAAGGTACATATAAACTGGCTTATGGCATGAAATATGAACATTACTGAGACAGTGGTTTTCTTGTAATAAAAACTTCTTTTTATTTTTGGTCACGTGTGTGACATACCAAAGTCAATTAAAATTCTCTGTTAATTAGTTGTCTGTTTCCTATAAATTTGTATTTTTTCAACATTATTTTGAAGATTGAAGTCCATGCAATACTTTAGACAGTATTTCAAACAAAAAATGAAAAGCTATTTAATATAAAACTAAAGAAGCAAAATGGTGTAATAATCTCACTTTCTTATCCCAAAATATTGAAGACGTTCATTTATGCAAATGAGGGTGTTTAAGTTGAACATATTGTTTGAAAATATCATGCAGGAAACTTGGAAGGATGATTAATGTGATAATGTAAAGAATTTGCAATACCATTAACTTCATTTTTTATCAAAAAGGTTTACTTTTTTGAAGAATGGCCCAAATGCAAAGAATGAATTTCACTCTTTTAGAGTGACTATAGGGCCCATGCTGAAAAGAGTGAAATTTCACACCTTTCAAAGAATACTTTTTGGGTCAAATTTATACTTGATTTACCAAATGATAAAATGAAATCATTTTGCCAATTATGAAATTTCGCTCTTTTTGGAGTGGCTCCTGTAGTTACTCCAAAAAAGAGCGAAATTCACTCTTATGCATTTAGAGAGTTGACTTTACTCACTCAAAAATTTCAATTACATCCCCAGAGAGGACTCATCATAGTCTTGTATTGATATAGAGTAAACTAGTGCTTACTTAAGTAAAATACAAGGCTGTCTGTTTGATATAATCAAACTCTAGTTCTTATAATGGTGTAAAAGTAGAATTTTTACAGAACATTAGTTTTGGCACTTTTAACAGACAACCAGACTGCTGAGACTTCATGAACGTGTAAAATAAAGGTGAAGCGTTACATGCAAAGATTGGCAGTGAAAAATACAAAGAAGAGTTCCGAGATCGTTGGATTTATCGCTTCTGTGTTGACAGTCACTCATGAGAATTGAGAACCACACCAGGGAATTTAAGAAGTGATGGGTTCCCTGACAGTGTCAAGAGTTGCATATTTCAATTTATAAACTATACCAATGCAATACATGCAGTACTCAAAGTACTACTCTACTTTTACATTTTAACACATTTAAGATTTCATCAGTTCATGGAGACTAGATGGGCACTCTCTCATCATGCTTGAAGAAATGTTACCCATGTAAATTTCAGCTATCCTACAAATTATAGTGTGATTTCATTAAAAGTTTTTAACGTTTCTATTTGTGTTGAAAGGTTGCACGTTTATCCAGGTAAATCAATGACACTTTTATGTAGCGTGGATTGAGGCCAACATTATTGCATGGCTACAACTGAAGATCGATTGCCATTCATAAGATTCAATCCGCTCATTGATGTGAACCAGTAACCTATTGATGAACATATGAAATGTGTTGTATGGCATGTATGTGTATAAATAGGAGAGCGTGACTTATTGATTACCACACCCTCTTCAAGCGAAAGTGATGTTGGTTAGATTTAATTAAAGACACTACCAGTGATTCACCTGAAAGAGTCAAAATATTTGAAATTTATTTGAAAATAGTTTAAAAGTGAAGGATAAGTCTGTAGAATTATCGTAAGTTATTTTTGCAAATGAAAAATTGAAAGGAAAAGAAGCAAACAGCAGTGTTCAAAGATATGAATCCCCATTCAATTATGTGTTGGAGAAAGTGTCCGTACGGACAGTAAAATAACCGATTTTGTCCTTAATAAGTTGCTTTCAATCTTGGCACTTGTAGGGTATGTTAGGATACCAATACTTATTACAGACGCACACAAATCTGATTTTTGACTAATTTTTTGATTTTCTGATTTAGCAAATCACTGATAGTGCCTTTAAATGGATGTAGTGGCAAAACCACCAGATATATCATACAGGCAAAATCATTTCAGTTCATTAAATTTGGTAAATTCTTACACCACCTACACATAGAACAACCATGATTATCAAACATTGCATTTACTGATTTAACTAGCAAAGTTCCTACTTCATCTTTAGCTCGAATGATGTTATTACCTAAGTGACCTGCATGCGTAACATGCTGTGAACAACAGACACTATGAGCTAGTAAAATCTCAATTCCCTTGGCACAGTTCAGTAGCTCTCATTTACCAAAGTATTTAGAAAATACACCCCCTGGTTTTTGGGTATGATATTTGATACCCAGATCACACAAGGTAAGTTCATGTCAATGCATATACAAGTACTACCCACTGAACTGCGTCCTTGGTGGATGAGCATATTGTAACTCATAGTGAGAGGGTTTCTGAGCTTTTCTGGATATTCACTTGAGCTGCTGGTGTCACGTCAGTCATCAAATATTAGAATCCTATTTTGTGTTGTCTTGGTGATTAAAATTGATTTCTACTGCTCTAAATGGTGATTTACATTTATGAACCCCTAGATATTGCTGCCAGTGTATTGGTGAACTTTGACGACTCATATTTTTAAACACATACAGATACCTACTCCATATTCCAGAGGAACACAGAATTATTAGTATTTTTAGGAAACACTTCTTCTTCTTCTTGGGTATGAGGCAGCAGCTAAATATGTTGTAAACGGTGGAGCCAGCTCACTGTTGATTGGTTGGGGTTTGAGAAGTCTATGTCCACCGGTGGACGAAAGGTAGGGCACTCATTGAGAATGTGATCCGCAGTCTGTGATGGAGAACCACATTGGCAGGCTGGCGATGGCTGCAGCCCCAATCGGTGCATATTGCTGTTGAAGCGACCGACTCCTGTGCGAATCCGGTTTAAGGTGACCCATTCCTTGCGTGGAAGATTGCTATATGAGTTCATTTTGTACTGTTTCGCCCCCCCCATGATGTTTCGCCCCTCCTATGATTTTATCCTGGCGCCGCCCCTGCTTGAAAACTATGGAATCCCATGCTATATATGTAACTCTTTGTGAATACAAGCTTAATTTTTCAAATTTGTAGGAAAGGCCCAAAGGCTTTTTTTAAATGTTTTTTCTTAAAAAATAAAGCTAAATAAGACATCCAAACTGTGCAAGACTAGTTTCAAAATATACTAAAATTAATATTACTGTTAACCTAAATACAACTAACTTTTTAATGATCTCACATATCAATTAAATAATGATTGCATAAATATAACAGTAGTTATAGTATATTAAAATATCAATTGCATATTGAATTCCTATAGACACCAACAAAATCTACAAAATTCAAAATGCATTTTGAAACAACCAGTTTTTGAATTCATATTTTTTTAAGTGCCTACATCCATAATTATGGTTCCACTCCTATATAGATGGATGTGTGTGTGGGGAAAATGTTAACCCACTCATACAACTCTGATACTATAAGGTATAAGGTAAGGTTAGGGCTGATATAGTCTTGGTCAAGAGGATTCGCTTGAATTTTTTCACCAGCAAACTGTTGAAATCAGCCTATAACCACGACTACTGAGTATCGTAATCCAAACTCGGCTGAAAATCCCAAAACCAACGATGCCAGTGCAGTGCTGCAGCATGCTGCTGTGGTCTTCATTGTTATTCAGTAAAATAAATAAAAATAAATGCAAGTATTTATATAGCGCTTTACACAACGTCTCAAAGCGCTTTACATTTATTCCGCTGTCACTAGGATATCACATTTTCACATATTGAAAATTCGGCAGCTAACAGCTACCCATTTACACCTGGGTGAAGTGAGACAAGCGAGATAAAGTGTCTTGCCCAGGGACACAACACGTTGGCCTCGGCGAGGCTCGAACTCACAAGCTAATGATCATGAGTCCTGCACTTTTCCACTAGACCACACATGCTCAACGCAATTGAAAAGACGAGTGATGCTGCACATGCAGACAAATTTCTGTTTAGCAAATCGTCTTGGCTAGTTTGAAATTTTTTCGCGGGGGGTTTGTTTTTCCAAATACCGGGGACGATGAATCATTCAAGCCGATAATGACCAATCAAAGACACGATGCAATGACGTAATATTACTGGATCAAGATTTATTCATGAAGCGTGACCTTTGTACATGCACACGCACTAAATAAACTGTACCTGACAATGTGGATTTGCATAAGTTGTATGAAAATGCAGAACGAACAAGACGCGAGCCTCTGTAAGCGTCAGTGATTCGTACACATGGAAGGTATGAAATAGATTTCTGAGACCATTTTCATTTACGGTTTTGCATGGGCGTCGGCCTAAGGCCCTGTGTGTGTGGGGGTGGCTGCATAGGCGCCAGGCTAAGGCCCATTTTTTTATATCCCATGGGTAAGAGTTTGAAAGGCAAGCTAAGGTCATGGGAGGGTCAACACCAATGATTATACGGGGAATATACCTGGGAAAGGGGACATAGCCGAGCGTCTTGAACAAGACTAGGGTTGATATGGATTATATCAAGTCAAGGACTCTGCGCCCTCACCTAATAAAGACAGTCCCAAATTGAGCCTAATAACAAATTTATCACATCACCAAAACCCCAAATAAAACACACAAACATGTTTCTAAATGTTAAAGATAAATGTCAAAAGATAATATAAATGGACAAAATCAACCTTTCCTGTGAATAAGACATTGCGCTTTTATTTGTTAAAACTACAAGGTTGCCAAATTTACAGTGACATAGAAATCGTGAATGAATGCCATTCAATTTGGCATTCGTCTGATTCTCAGACATAAATTTAGCTTAAAGCAATAACACGTTTTTTAAGAGCACCCTCAATTTTAAAAATTTGAGATTTTTTCACAGTTGTGTTGGTAATTGTCTAGTAAACTATGCGCGCATGTGGTAATGCTTCCAAATGCGTATTTGTCATAAACGAAGCAATTTTGTGTAATTAGAATCGGGATCACTGATTGTAATTTAATAGCGGAGCTGGAAACGCCAAATTTATGTCTGTACATGATAAAATTGTCACCTCATGAAAATAATCTCTAACTTGACTTCCCTGAACCAAAGTAACAACTAATGGATGAGGGTAGACACGTACATGGCGTAATTTCCTGACAATTCCATATTGGAAGGACGTTTTCAGCAACCGTTGAATTATTATCGCAGATCTTCGATATTAATTATTTTAATTATAAAATTCCTTTTTTTGCGACACAGATATTTTTGAGCTCTACATTCACAGGTATTGTTTACTAGTCAATTACCAATGCAACTGTGCAAAAATCTCAAAATATCCGGAAAACTGGGGGTGCTCTTCAAAAATGTGCTGTTATTGCTTTAATCTACAGACCATTTATATCTTTTTATGCCATTGTGATGGAAATCTTGCTAGAACTTTGTTGTATATTGCATAATGTTGAAAATGGTCCAAACTAAAACTGTGATTATATTCATGATTTGTTGCTGTGAAATGTCTTCTTCCACATGGGTAGTTCTGTACTAACCACAATCAGGGGGTATGATACTGGAAATACCAGGCTAGTAAATTAATGCGATTGTCCAATCAAGGCACATGAAAACTACCTGATGGTATGATAATAACATTTATCATACCATCATGTAGATCCCTCAATTTTCATTGGATAATCGCCTCAATTTACTCACTAGATATATCCCGTATCACCCCCTCGGAGCGCGTCTCAATGCCTGTATCATGTCAGTTAGGAACTGCGCATATGCGTGACCATGCATCATGACAACAAAAATCCGAAAATTCGGCGTTCATTTTTGACGTAAATCACTGCTCTAATTGGCGATTTTTAGCAATGTTGAACCGAGTTGGAACAAGATTTTAGCATAATCGCTCTCACATACACTAAAAGACTTTAAAACAGATCAATAATTTTGTTTGTGAATCAGAAAAAGATGATTTTTAGGGCTGTTTATTTTCAAAGATTCTTGTCGCTGAAAATTTGTCACCTTTGCACTCATTTAAAACAATATGCCTACAGGCAATTTACCGTAAAGTATTGATTGTTTTGTGAATTACCCTTATAATTTTCTTTAGGCCATATGTTTGTGCTTATTTTGTTCTGCTTGGGTATGATAAAATTGTTATTAGGCGAGTTTTGGGGCGACACAGATTATATCTAGTCTCGGATTCTGTATCTGGGTTCGGGCTGCGCCCTCGCCCGATACAGACTCCTCGACTAGATATAATCCGTATCACCCAAAAACTCACCTAATAACTAATAGTATAGCTCTATGTTATAGTGTCATCTACCATATACATGACACTATAACAGCATCAAAAACAACACTCATCTTTTTTACACCAGCCTATATACCTGTGTAACAAGACTCCTTTACCTTCTACAAATATTCATTCATGACTCCTTTACCTTATCCTAGGCAGCAGTAAACAGTTCTGATCAATGTAATTAGGGTTTTACATTATACTTTCTCAAAGTGTCAATATCATTTCCAACAAAATAATTTCCTGCTTACCAAAGCAAAGCACTACCCAAGTAATCACATCTTGCATTCCTCATGCTAAAAGCTATCAAATTTCACCCTTAAAACAGAACTTTATTTTTTTAGTGTACTTCTACTTTTAAATATGCTTTTTGATTAATAGAGATGGCTTAATTCCAATTTTGAAATTCTTTTCATGAAATGACAACAAGCTGCATCACAGGTTCTATGTGAATGCCTATTCATAGCTGTATTCTCAGCAATCTACATGCCGTCTATCAAGTAAAACTAGACATAAAGCAACATTTTGTTCTAAAGGTTAAAGCAACAAGGCATAAATTGGATGCATTTAAATGACTGAAACATTACACCATATTAGACTTTAGAACATAGTACAGTAGTCTAATCTGGAAATGAATTAAATAGGCTAGGACCTGATTGGTTGCAAATGGAGAAACTTCCATTGGGTAGATTACACTTTGATAAATGGGTAAGAGTGTTTGTCATGACAGTTTTGTATCTGATATACATGACAGCTTTTAAAGGTACAACATGTTTTTTTTGGGGGGGAATGAACATCTTATTTGGAATATGATACTATAAGTTAATGTTTTATTAACCATATCCCTGCTCTGTTAAGTTTTAAGTGTGTTAAAATTATGAAAATTAAGTTGAAGTAAGGAAGGCAAGATAGCTAACAAGCCAGATGAATGAGCTATAATTCCAGCAAAGTTCCATTAAAATGACTTTCTTTATAAGCCCAGTTACAATGTAACTATATGGAGGTACTGCTACATATACATCCTCCACAATTCTATTTTTCCATTGGTTGTTCATAGTGCAGTTATGTCCACAGCAAACAGGCCACGACCTTTTGATCACTCAACCAGATCATTATGACATCAATCCATTCATAACTTTGATCTTATGCAAATTGCTTTCCACAACATAGGCCGTCACCCAATCAATGATCAATAATGTGCTATGGATGACTGATTACCCACTCACTGAGTACATGAACACTGTACTTTTTGGGCTGTGTTGGGCCTATAGGAAGGGTTTTTTGAAAAGGCAGATCGCATTTTTCTAAGTGACCCCTGTCAATCAAATTTGGACACCAATTAGAATATAACTGTATCTGTGTCTATAGCTGGTACTAACACGCTGCGCTGCGATGAATGGTTTTCGATATACAGCGCCTTGAACAACCCACTCTCTGCGTCTGCCTACACAAGTGAATTTTGCCATAGTAATAACATGGCAAACTTAGGAGTAGTCTGGCTTTATTACTTCTCAAAAATATGCCCTGGTCGCACACTTTTATAGATCCTTTTGGATTGAATTTCACATATGTTTTAACTTATAATATTTTCAAAAACATATGCTGGTACGAGCAAATTTGGTCAAATACTTTTCCCGTAGTGAAGTAAAATAGCGCATGCCCTATCTGTTAACTGTATGGCTCATGCAAGAGGTCACGGGCCAATTGTGTGCAGTGTGTGGATGCTGTATAGGGAAAAGGACACTATGTGCAAGATGTATGAAGAAATGAGCTGTCCCTTTAAGAGTTTACATCTCTGCATCACTTGATTTCATTGTTGTTTTAAAAAAATATGGGAGATTATCTGGAGGATGACACATGGATTTTACAGGAAATTGTTTGAGGTCAGAAATGGTGCTTTATGTCTTGTTAAAGACACTATCAGTGATCCATCCATCAGAGTCAAATATTTGAAATATGCAGGAATAGCTTAAAAGTGAAGGATAAGTCTGTAGAATTCTCTTAAGTTATTTTTTCCTACTGATAAATTGACAGAAAAGGAAGAAAACAGCAGAGTTCAAAGATACAAATCTCCATTCAATTACAGTACATGTTGAAGTGTCCCTACGGAGAGTAGTTACTAAATTGTCTGATTTTGTCCTTATTAGGTTGCTTTTGCCCTTCTGTTAGGGTACCTATGACATGCAAAAATCTGATTTTTATGATTTTGTTCAATTTTCTGATTTAACAAATCACTGTGATTTAACAAATCACATAACATTCAGTTATGTCAAAATTGGGTTTCTTACATGAAGCTTTATATCTTGCAAGCCAATGAGGTGTGTGGCCAGGAATTGGAAACTAGGGAACACTTTAAGCATCATGTTTACAGTTCAGCCAACTGCCAAGGCTAAAAACATTATCTGGGCAAGAAGCATGTTACCTAAGTTGCTTCACAACTTATAAACTAATTTTTACCAAGTGATAACAAATTTACCCATCAGTTGGAAATTTGCATGATATTGAGCTTTTTATATTTTTGTTAGTATTTGGTTTAAAAGATGGAAGTTCAATTTACTTTGAAACTGCTTGAAACTCAATTAGTACAAACATGTGAAAGGTTGTATTTGTACTTCTCTGAAGCTCAAACTTAAGAAATAACAAGGTAACACAAAGTTTAAGAGCACTGCATTATGGAATTGATTTTCAGGCAATGTTGTCTGTGCAAGCAACATGCTTCCTGCCCAGGCAATTAGCCTGGACTGGGCTTTAAAAAAATAAGGATGAAAGGAAAACCGTATCTACTGAAAATTGCGGCGGTTGTGGAATGTACATGTATACCCTGGTTGATGGGTTTCTTTTGCTGCTGCTTCTCATGCTCTAATGCAAATCATAGGTGTCCCAGAAAAGTTATTGTTAGAAAAATATCATCATTTAAAGATCCATGGCCTAATTGCTAATAGCCTCATCCCCAGAACCCCAAATTTTACTATAATTTTAGTTTTGGAAGAAAGCTACTAATTTTCTCATTTACCCTGTGAAATCTTAGGACTAAAATATGTTTGTTTTGGATTTTATGAGCAAAAATGTGCCTTATCTTGGTCAACCAATATAAAAGTAAAGTCTCTTGCCCAAGGACACAAACACATTGGCCATGGTGGGCTCAAACTCACAATTTAAATGCACTAATGATCATGAGTCCTGCGCTTTTCCACTCGACCACACATGCTCTCTAACAATGTATTACATAAAGACAACATGTTTGGGTTATTTACTTTAGGTGTCATTTAATAAGTTTGTATGCATTCTAAATGTGCAATTTTGTTTCTTCAAAATTGAGTGCATATTTTTTTCTGGAATGTCCTGTTTCCTTTAAAGGTGCAACAAGCAACTTTGGGGCACCCATATATTGTGACATATGTACTGATTTCATAAAAATAAGACCCCAATAGATTTCTTACCTTGTCTTTGGCTACAGAAATGCCTTGAAAGTGAAAACATAAAGCAACTTTCATTTGCTTAATTTCAATATAAAACATAGGCTGAATTTATAGTATTTGCTCCTATAGTAAATTAGAAATTTCAAAATTTTTGTATCAAAGAAATATTTCTCAGCTTAATCCTTCCACATTGGGACATTTTTGATAGAAAGCTTTACATTAGTGCAAAAATCAGAATTTTCAATTTTTTTAGGGACACCTGTTATGTGAAATCTCTCACTGCACCTTTAATTTGCTGTTAAGTACTGAAAAACCTGCACAATTTTACCACATTATGTAATGCTTTGAAGATGTAGTTACATATCAGTAGCAATGAAAGTAAACAACACCTGCTGAGTACTATGCAGCTGTTACTAGAATACTATTCGGTGTGGAACTTTCACCAAAACGCAATTGTGGAGAACCACAAACCATTAGCCACATCATAGATGACTGTGAGGTCTATAAGTCCCCAAGAGAAATCCCAGGCCTGGTCAACCTGGACGATGAAACTATCAGCTGGATAAATATGGATTTTCCACTGTGATTTTGGACTTACACGAACGGACGATGAATGAAAGTGAACAAAAAATCTGTTTTAATCTGATTTCAAATCAAAATTTTGATATAACTTCTTTTGCAACACCCTGTAAATGCATCATACCTAACTTGCAGGAAGCTACCAAACTACTTATGAGGCTGCTTACTTACAGATTGTACATAACCATGATAACTAGAAGTGCACTTGCTGTTATGCTCCCCAAATGTCTACAATGTCATGTTCTTTGGTATACTAGTAGTATTTTATTTTCTGCTTACTAGTATGTTAGATTTTCACAAGATTCTCTCAGTACTCTTCTTACCAGTGGCAGCAGAACCGGGTGGGTGGGGTGGCTGTGGTGGTTGGACATGGCCCCTCCACTCTCCAAAATTGATTGATGTAGGGCACATGTGGTCCAGTGAGGTCACATGTGGCTACATGTGGTCCTGTGGACAAAGAACCTGACCCGCACGCCAAGGTTGTGAGTTTGAGCTCCGCTGTGGCCAATGAGTAAGGCCTTTACCTCAATTACTCCTCTCTACCGCTTCCAAAGAGAGATTGGCACTCCATTCGCTTCTATGAGATTTTGGCCTGAAATTATACTCCAGAAGCATATGGTCCAGGATCATATGGTCCTGGAGCATATGTTCCTGGAGCATTAAAAAGTCTGGAAAAATATTCTAAGTCAATATGCTCCAGGACCATATATGACTATGCTCCTGGAGCATAAATAATCTGGAGAAATACTGTAAGTCAAATATGCTCCAGGAGCATATTTGAATGCAAAATGCTCCAGGAGCATATGGCTATTATGCTCTTGGAGCAGTGGA
The DNA here is from genome assembly GCA_023653785.1 of Ophioderma brevispina. Lineage (NCBI taxonomy): Eukaryota > Metazoa > Echinodermata > Ophiuroidea > Amphilepidida > Ophiodermatidae > Ophioderma > Ophioderma brevispina. Next base: position 96,535 of record JAMKCH010087460.1, on the reverse strand, counting down.
GAAATATTCTAAGTCAAATACTGCTCCAGGAGCATATTTGCAATATTCTCCTGGAGCATGTGCATTAGATTTCATTAGAATATTTTTCCAGATTATTTATGCTCCAGGACCATATGGTCCTGGACAATTATGGTCCAGGAGCATAATTTTGAGCCAAAATCTCATAGAAGCACTCTGTTCATGCGTACACAGGTCCGTCCCCTTTACCTTTACTTTTTACATGTAGGGCTTACCATCGCTGTGCACAAAAACAATAGTAATAGTTTTGGAAATTTCTCAGATGGAGTGCCAAGTAGTCCCACCACTTAAAAAATTGTTCTGCTGCCACTGCCTATTGCAGGTGGGATCTACAATAAGTAACCAAACCTATGGTTAAGAAATATCAAGATTTTTTTCATTAAGGAGATCAGACATTGCACTTACATTTTTGCTATGCTGTCCTTACTTGTTAGTGGTTGAGTAGGGGTTATAAAAGAGACCACTAAAAGTATGAATAAATTCATAATAATGCAATTTTTGACTCTCTTTAAGAACCTCCTTGAAGATCAACATTGCACTTTCCAGAAAACAAGGATGGAGCAACACCCTGACAAAATGTACATTACACAACTGCACAAATCCATTCTGTTGTCATTTATAATTTCAAGACAATCTATCAAACCAACAGGCCAATATGTTACATTAGGGCTTTTATCATGTGAGAAGAGCATAATAAAAATAAAAAGGATGCAGCGGGTGCAGAGTTGTTAATTCAGTGTTTCCCAAGGTCAAGACCCTTTTGGATTTGCGGGATTTTAAAAATAAGGTCACAAAGCTAACTTTGACAAAAAGTTTCACGAAGTTTATTTGAAAAAAAAGTTTCACAAAGTTAATTTGAATTATCAGAAGAGGAAACATGAACAATAAAGGTGCTCCTCATCCAAAAAAAAAGAACTATATTAGTTTACCAATGTCAATTACACAATCCTGTTGATCAGCATTAGAAAGTCGATTAGACTTATTGTTGGCTAACAAGACAAAAGGACAAGTACTATACAACCCCATTGATTAGCATTAGACAGTCAATTAGACTCACTGTTGACTAACAAGACAAAAGAACCAGTATATAAACCTTAGTTTACCAATGTCAGCTTTACAACCCCATATTTTTACTCAAAAATAGCCTAGTGTGGAAAAAATGTGATGAAAGTTTGAGAGAAATAGGTGTCCATTCCAAATTACTGACTTCAGAACCCCAGAAGCTTATTAGGATGACAACAGTAGTAGAATTTTGAAAGTAATATTGGGAGTAAAGAATGGCCATATGGTATAAATGACTCAATATTTAAACAAAAACACTTGCACATGTATAATCTAGCAGTGTTAGGCTGTAACAGCTTATAATTGACTTCTTGATAAGGGCCATTCTTTGGGATGTCACACATGTGACCAAACTTTATTTGCCTCCCATGACAAAACAAATAACCTAGCGAAAGTGGAAACATTATTTTGGTTAGATTTTGTCCAAACCTAACCAAGAATGTTTCCACTTTTGCTAGATTGGTTATTTTGTCTTGGGAGGCAATTAAAGTTTGGTCACGTGTGTGACATCCCAAAGAATGGGCCATAATAGAAAATCAGCTTTTGCACAATGCACAATTTTTGTATTACCAACTGCATAATGTAAAACTTTTGTATTATCAAGTTCCACTGACAGGTCGTTGAAAATAGAGAGGTATTTTGATGCCAAATACTTATGCCTTGAATCATGAATTATTTTTATTCTATAACTTTCTTTTACTTTTCTTTTCCAGCTTTCTTTTAAGAAGAGTTGAGACACCTATGGGAAATGCTGGCTCAAGATCAAATTTGATGGCCACATTATATTGATATAAGAGAGAGAAGGCAGTGCTTTAGATGTGAATATAGATGACGGTTCTATTCGGATGTCTTCTAAAGCAAATAGATTTGGCTGTTTGGTATGTTTTTACTGCATAGTGCATAGGTAGTGCAAAGCAGATCCTGTGTAGGCCATTCCTCTCTACATGACTGTAATGGTTCATTGACACTTTATAGTAGTAATCTCAGGCTTAAATTTGCACTAGTGGCTTTGATGAAATATTAACGGGCCTGTTATTAGCCAATAACAGCAAAAACATGAAGTCAGAATCCAAGCTGTATGAATAATTAGTCTATATTGAATCCAGCAAATGAGAAGATTTGGTGTGAGGTGAGACTCTATCACATTGACATCTGATGCACGCAATGAGTAGAGTCAGTCAAGCCACACTTTGAAAATCTGTTTCTTCCGTGCAGTGTCACATACAAAGTGATGTATGAACATACAACTCCATTACTAAGGATGGGGTTTGATTGTGTAATGACCACATTTTAACACTTCCGAGTTAATTGGGTTCTGAGACACAAGCAACATAGAAAACAAGACAAGGCTTGTATGTCTGGATAATGAATGCCCTCAAGCATAATGGCAGAACTGTTTAAGTTAAATGTGTGTTACAACATGGACCACTTGTTTTAACAATGTTCTTTGTAACTCAGTGCATAGCTCTACAAATTGTTCTGAAGAGCATCAAAACAATGGAAAAACTTTGACTTTTGATTCTCTCTACTCTTGGTAAACAAAAGTAGACTGTATGCATAGAGCATAGAGTACCTTACTGGACACTTGTTTAAAACAGTGACCCACTTTCTTTTGTCATGTCATTAACAAAATTTTTCACTCTCACATCATGATCCCTACTGCCAAAAAACTGCCACTGACTTATCCCATTTAAGATTTCTCTTTGGTTGTCATGTATTGCCTTTCCATTTGCTGACCTCCTTTTGATCAAACTCTTTGATTTTAGGCCAAAAAAAACAAAACAATTTTGTCTCAGAATGTGAAAAATGGCAATGCAAAATGCGTTTTTTAAAGAAAAATGCTAATGCGAAATGCAGTATTTTTTTATTGCATTTTTGACCCACTTTTTTCATTTTTTCTGAATTAAAAAAAAAATCAAATGAGTAAAAACCTTAAAAAAAATTATGCGGTCAAAGACCAATTTTAAACAAAATGCATGCGGTCTTCTGAGACAAACTTGTTTTTTTCTTGGCCTTATCAACTAATCCAAACTTTTCGTTAATTCCTCATAAATAATCACCCATTTCCCTTCAAAATCTGACACCCTAGTTCTGAAGTCTCAACTACACACACTCAGTCTCACTTCAGAAATGCATCTGGGACCCCACCTGGTCCTATATTTGATAAACTCTTTCCAAGGAACACTGACCTACAAAAACACAAAAGGAGAAAGATCTAAATACCTCATCAATTAATTCATCTCTCTACACTGAAGAGCTTTGAGAATTTCCATGAATTTCAATGCATATGGTCTGGCCTAATAGTTTTAAGAGGAAAAAATCCATTTTAACTTGCTTTAACTATGGCAATAATTCACATTGTGGGAACTTATGATCACTTTGTACTGCAGATTTGGAATCTGTTTTCGAAATATAGGGCAGTTTACAATATACATTATAGTTATGTTATAAATGTGCATATTTACCTCTACTCGGTCCTTCAAGACTAGGTTGTTTACAATGGTTCTGATTTTTGGGTCAACAAATTTGAAGTCAAACAATAATGAATGCAAACAATCTGTATGGGGACTTTCTCTTCTGCAAAACCCACTTAGTTTATTTTCAAACCTAAATCTGTTTTGGTCTACTTGTGTTGAAGGAAGTATTCATGTTTTGGGATGTTTCTTTATTGTGAAAAGGTCAGCCAGTTTGGGGGTGTTTTAGAAAGATGATACGTGCAGATGCACATTCGTGTCTGAACCTGACTGGCCTCTAGGAATTTAGCGCATTCATTGCTGAAAGGACAAAGCTGTAATCATGATAACATTTTGGGAGGTGTATTTGTCATAGTAAGTAAGGTGTCTTTAAAGATTGTAGTGCAGTCCCATCCTGACCATAACCATATAAGGATATGTCAGAGTCACTTGTAAAGGACCTATACATGATCTTGATTAATCGCTTGATTGAAAGTTTAAACTTGATGCGAATGTAGGACTTATATGGTAGGCTTAACTAGGTACATTAAATGAATAAATTCAAGCAACTGACACATTAATGAAGGATATGAGAGAAAAGTTGATATTTACCGAACTCCAATACAAGCAGCTGCGCATAACAAAACTGCAGGGGTATACCCAAGTCGGGAGGACCTCAGGGTGCAGTCGGGGTGTGGGGGAGCTCTGATAAGTAAAAACAGGCTGGTTTTGTATAATTTTTTTTTGTTGCAAACCCCCAGGGTGCAGGCACTGCCTCCGCACCCCGGCTGGGTACACCGGGGAACTGCACCATCATTACTGGGGGCATCAACCCAAAACCTTTTTTAATTCTTTTATATGTCTGTACCACGTTTGAGTACACACAATTCAAAATCTACACTTAAAGCAGAATGCCTCTGCTATGGCTGCTAGTGAAGTATTGGAAACTGAATTGGTATAGGGACCTTTGTCTGGGACTTTCTCACTTACACCAACAGAGGACATGGTCTATAGATTGATTGTATCCTTTTTGTCAAAGCATAAATTTGCAGAAATGAATCATGGTCATTACAAAATTACTCCATTTGGACTCCGTGGAAGACATACTTGCAGAGGTACTTTTCTTCCTTGCTTTGTTAAAGAGATACTGGCACACTTAAAAATAGTGTGCTCGCTAGAATTTTCAAAATTGATATTTTTGCATGGTTGTAAAACTTGTATACATTAGCCCTCACCTGAAATTATTAAGCCAAAATTAGCACGCTTATGGGTAGTAGTAGTAGCAAATCCAAAGTTTTAAATCCGGTTTTGTCCCCGTGAACGAGGGTGGCCAGATTCACCGGAAACAGAACAATTTTATAATTAATTACTAATTCAGCAGACAATGCAGAAATGGTGTTTAACACAAGAAAACACATGCCAGAGTTGATTCCCATGGTATGCACCTTGTTTGACCAGTCTGTGACCTCTGTAGTTTTAATATCAATGAGTACAAGTCTATGATATTCATGTAATAGACACATTTGTTGATTACAGTTACGACAAACTTAAAAGTTAGCCTACAAATTACCTGGATGTCTTTAGCCTCTTATTAACGTTCCTATCTCTTTTTGGGTATGTTATTTTATGTGTAAAATATATCTCTATTCTTCCAATGGCCTAGCCTATCATTTGCAAGCAAATTGAAATTTCATATTTTCTGAAAATGTGTCAGTGCCACTTTAAGTGTTACCAATAAATATTAAGTAAAATTTGGACTAAAACTATGAAAATTGCAACTTTATTTTGCTGTTCATAATAGTGGCAAAGATTAATCTACTACTAGATTTAACTACAAGTTTAGAGTCCCTGTTATAAAGTGTCATAGTTCTATGCATCATAGCTCTTGCAGTCATTTAATTTACTGTGAAAAAGGAAAAAGAAATAAAATCCTAAATATAATATCCCCACGTGTATCTTCTACAAAACAAACTATCTGTCTTGTCATGTTTAACGAACCCCTCCAATTGGCCTTGACATTTTCAACCTTTTCTAATTACAGTTAATAGTTGTGGTAATGCATTACAGACCCCAGTCTACAGGTGCAATGTTCGACAGTAATTTGCTACATTATACACCAGTGGACCGATAGCTTCATTGGATGCAGATGACGAAGAACCTTCAATCATGCTTTGCCTACTAAATGTAACCTCAATGCAGTCTTGTGCAGTGTACGGTTGAAGCAAATTAACTCACTCATTTTTAATTCATGCTTTGTTTTAAAGGATGTTCTTACAATACAGTTATAAAAAAAATAAATAATCTGATAATAAAATCGGCTAATCAGCAAAATTAATTAACAAATGTTATCCATGGAGGTCACCATGTTTGGTCATGGTGATGTTTGATGATGTGGCTGTACATGTCAACTTTATATGGCACAGTTATTTGACCCATCTTTTATTTTTGTTTGTTTTTTAAAGGTGCAATGACAGATTTTGAGGCATCTATTATTGTGACATATGTAGTGATTTTGTATAGATTACACACACAATAGATACAATACCTTACCTTGTATTTGGCTACAGAAATTATAAGTTAAAATGAAAAGAAAAGGCAATTTTAATTTGCTTATACTTCAATATAAAACAGCCTGAATTTCGTATTCGCTCAAATACGAAATTTAGAAATTTCACACTTTTTGAAGAAAAAGATAAGTATTTCTCAGCTTATTCTTTTAAGATGGGGATATTTCTGATGGAAATCTTTAAAGACACTATCAGTGATTTGCTAAATCAGCAAATCGAAAAAATCATCAAAAATCAGATTTTTGCATGTATGTAAGAAGTACAGGTATCCTAACATACCCTGCAAATGATAAGACCAGAAGCAACCTAATAAGGACAGAATCAGAGATTTTAGTCATTACTGTCCGAACGACACTTACTACAATACGTAATTGAATGGAGAATCGTATCTTGGAACACTGCCGTTTTCTTCCTTTTCTGTCAATTCTACAGCTGGAAAAGGTAACTTATGAGGATTCCACAGACTTATCCTTCACTTTGAAGCTATTCCTGCAAATTTCAAATATTTTTCAAATCACTGATAGTGTCTTTAAATCAGTACAAAAATCAGGGCTTTCAACTTTTTGGGGACACCTGATATGTGGAATCTCTCATTGCACCTTTAATTTTAAGCAGTAACAACACAATTTTAACAACTGATATAAGCAGGCCCCTGTCACTACATGTAAATGCACATTGACCAAAAAAAACAGATGATGGCAGTCAAGCATCATCCAATATAGTAACTCGCCCAAATGAATCAAAAGAGATACGGAGTGCAAACCAAAAACTGATTTGGATGGGGTTTTGGTGTGGGTCGGTCATGGGTGGGCACTGTTCCCAACAGCAGCTATGAAGCTCTTCCCATAATGCTTAAGTTTTGCTTTTCATTTTCTATAATAAGGGGTAATCACAGTGTACAAACATATGACTAAATTTGTACACAATAGTGGCAATCCAACCAGAGATCATTCACATTAATTAGCTAATGTGAATCAAAAGAGATTACAGCAAATAGCACCCTCTATTGCCAAATCTCCATAAGGATCTGTGTAAACTACGTTTTAAGGGAAAAACATCCAGTTTGCTGAAAATGAAATCTCACAGTGGAATACATAATCACGTGTGGTGCACTGGATAGAGCGCAGACTCATGATTATAAGAACATTGCAAATTGTGAGTTCAAGCCCCGCTGATGTCATCATGTTTGTGTCCGGGACTCCCTGGGCAAGATACTTAATCACAATTTACCTTGTCGACCCAAGCGAAATCTGGGGAGCTGTTATGAGGGATATTACAATTTATATAACGCATGAAAATATTCCTGACATTTTATTGGTGGAAACTGTATCACGTGACATAAAATAGTTTTATCTTTTCACCCAAATAACGGGTCAACCGGTCAATAGTCGATTTTGATGGGAGCTTTTGGACCGGCCGGTCAATAGTCGATTTTGATGGAACTTTTGGACCGGCAGTATTTAACATCGCCCGTCCCTAATTCATTCATTCATTTCCTGTACGCAGTCGCTAGGATCTTTGGTCGAGTCGTCTGCTGCGGTTGCATAGGCCTACATTGTATTTTAATACTCGAGTGTTGTGCAACTTTTCTGAATATAATGGATGATCAATTAGGATTTGTATTACTTGAAGAAGATGCCATTAATGAGCTGTTGAATAGCGTGGACAGTGAAAATACAAAGAAGGCAATACGATTCGCTGTAAATCGTTTTGAGGGTTTGAGAAAGTAGTCGGCGAGCAAGCACCGGTTGAGGCAGATCAGCTCGACATTTTTCTGAGCAGATTTTACTCTAGTCTTCATCAGAAGAATGGTGACTTCTATCAAAAGAAGTCTATGCAAGCCATCCGTTATGGGTTACAGCGTCATTTTTTACAGCACAGGAACTTTGACATTGTTCAAGGATCTGAGTTCACGGAGTTTAATAAAATGTGGAAGGCTATGCTCGTCAAGTTGAAAAAGTGTGGCAAAGGCAGCGTCAAACACAAAGCTGCTATCTCGCCAGAAGACATGGAGAAGCTACAACAAAGTGCTGATCTAAACATAGACACACCAAAAGGCCTTCAAAATAAGGTCTTTATTGATCTCATGGGGTATTTCGGAAATCGCAGACGCAATAACCTGAGAGGAATGTCGCCTGAAGATTACTATCTTGACGAAGATGAAAATGGGCTCAGCTACATCTCCGTCGAGACTATGACAAAATCAATCACGCCGTGAAGGAATGACGAATCGTAACAGCGGTGTTATGTAAGAAAACCTCTCTCGAGCGTTGTCCAATTACCATATCTTGATATTGAGTAAGCTTATCCTAGCTTTCAGGCCATCCTGTGGCAGAAGCTAAAAAAATATGCAGATTGTAAGAGTGGGTCCGTGGTTATGATGCTGTTGGCTGTAGGAAATAACTCGGGCAACAAAATAAAGTACTGGCCGTCATCAGGGTTGTCGAAACCATACACAAAAACCACAGCCTTCATGCTACTCTTGCGTAACCGTGCGTAGACACCCATGCTTTGCTTCAAAAGGGATATAATGTCTGTAAGTGGCCATAAATCGGAATCTTTGTCTCAAGCCCTATTTCCGACCAGCGATGAAAGAAAACACATGTCAGCACTCCTAGCAAAAAGGATAAACAGGAAGAGGCATGCCTAGCCCTAGGCCTAGCATGCCTAGGCCAAAGCAAGAGCTTCCGGGCCCCAGCAACGCCGCTGTTGAAAAGATTTGTTCAATCAAACAATCAATCAACCTCAATGACCAACACAACTATGCCCTATGTGAAGGAGGCTTCCACCCTTTGACCAGCATCAGAGCAGGTATACTCTGCAGAAAATGATTACGACAACTACAATGAATGTCCAATTCTCCATCAATCAGTGTGTCAACCATCCAGAATTTCAACTTTCATGGATCGGTTGGCATCTAAATAACACACTCACTAGCTAAAATATGCATGAAAATAACGGTAAATATGTTGACATTTTGCTATTTTAAAACGTTTAATAGCTTATTTTCGTGTTACTGTCCGTGCATGACTCAACCTAGACCTATGCCTAGGCTATAGGCCCCGCAGCTTGGATTGACCCCCCGCGACCGCTGGCTCACCTAGGACTACATGGAATTTTTGCGGTTTGACTGCAAATGGTTAGATCCGCGTGGATAAGGCGATATTGATAATTTTGGTTACCAGTAATTGGAATGTTCTGTTGAACTTGAAATTTGAACTGTTTCGCGTGGAAACACAACTTTTTGGTGAGGATCATTTGTTTTGGATTGATTTATAACCTTGGGGAACTAGTGATTTGGACTAATGGGAGCTCAACTTACTTCTGCTTAAATTCATACGGAATATGTGAGTAGCTAACACTATTTTTTAATTTTTAATATTTTTATTAACTTGATGGCAGTTTCCACCAATAAAATGACACAATATTTTCAATGCGTTATATAAAACAAATATTTACTGCTCTTAATCGGGCAATGGGTAAACATATTTCCCCCTCGGTGACTTGAAGACCGTGGGCCTAACTATTGCCCTCGACCTTCGTTCTTTTGCAATAGTAGGCCCCGGTCTGCAGTCACCCGGGCAATATTTTTACCATTGCCCTTATGAGCAGTAAATATTTTGGACCGTGGGCCTCTATTCGTGATTTGACCGTGGGCCTACTATTTCCCGAGACCGAAGGTCGTGGGCAATAGTAGGCCCACTGTCCTGTGCGGCACCGTCGGGCAAATATTTTTAACCATTGCCTTAGTAGCAGTAAATATTTGTATAACTTAAGTGCCTGAATAGGCATGTGCACTTGGTAATGCATGTCTTAGAGCAGCACCTGATAAGCGAATATTTGTGACGATTTCCTAATGGTAGTGCAATACTAATAATTGTACAGAGCTGTGATAACGCGCTTGTTTAAAAGGCTTTATAAATGCCTGGCATCATATTACATTAAATAAAGCTTAAGTGTAGGTTAGGGGGAAATTCGCTATTCTTATGCACTAATTAATATGTTAGGGGGAAATTTTGTTTCCCCTTAACGTTATCCTTTGTTTGCGCTTTATTCCGTTAAAGGATATGAATATTAATTTATGCAAATTAAAGATAATCCACTAGACTAACAAAGGATATGAATATTAATTAATCTAAATAATAATAAGAGCTCGTTATAGCCTAATGAATAATTCAAATTTCCCTCTAAGTGTCATTCTAAGGTAATGATTATTACTTTTATTATTATTATTTTAATTATTATATATCCCTACATTAGGGAGACATTTGGTTTTCTTATTCAATCATTTCCCTGGGAACATTTGTTGTGCTCCCAAATGTGTATTCCGGCCTTTGGATATTGCGGCTTATTCCGTCAGGATATGAAAATTAATATTTATGCAAATTAAGGTAAGTCCACTAAATAACAAAGGAGATGAATATTACTTCATTTAAATCCAGAACTATAACCTGAATAAATTAATAAAACGACTCCCTAATAGTGGTCATTGTTTCGTTATTATTATTATTAGCTCTTATTATATTAAGCCAAATCAATGTCAAAACCCACCACTCTTTTATGGCATTTTTCACGAATAGAGGGGTCCAAATCTTCCGATTTCTTACATGAAATGCGTAAGTTCAAGTATTGATTCAATTCTGGATCAGGTTGGCAAGGTTTAATTGTTGGAAAAGTTCTGAGCAAAGACACACTCCAAAAAGTAAATTGTGGGCGCAAAGAAATGTAGATTTTTTGTACCGTTAAAATCCCCTTTTTCTTACTGCATAATGTTACATATTTTGATGGACACAAATATGTCCATCAACGGTGACATTAGTCCCAACATGGTGATTTTTTTTTAACTACTTGTTGGGATAGATTTGATTTTTTGATAGATAGAGTACATGTAATTTAGGACCGTATTCATATCACTACAGTTTCAAACTATCCTGTGGTCAGATAAATTTTTGACAACAAAATCCTGTTTGTCAGTGAACGTTACATTTTGATGGACAAAAATGGGAAAATTGTGTCCATCAAAGTGTAACATTCACCCTTCAAAAGGTCTCCTATCTTTGAGAAGACTACTTGTTGCAGGCAACTCAAATTTCCTACCAGATATTGCTTTTGGAATTTACATGATTTTAATAGGTAAAAAAACTGATAAGTGACCAAACAAATATTATACTGAAAAGTGTTTTCCATGTATAAGGCCAATCTACTGGACCCCTCTCTCGTGAAACGTCTTATATAATTTGTTTAAATTTTTTGGTTTTGTCATATATTCAAACTTTAAAAAAAAAAAACTATGATGGGTTGAAAAATAAATATTGAACAACAGGTGTCTATGGAATATTTATGATACTCTTTGAGTTGAAAGGAAAAATCAGCAACTGTCAAATAATATCTACAGCTAAAAGCTATGATGACAACTTCTTGAATAGAATAAGTGGGTTTAGGTTTTTCAATTAGGCTACTTTTTTAAATGTACTGTGCATCATCATGGCCTTTTTATGTTTCCCTGATGATCATCATGGGCTGATGAAATGATTTGGCAGATGCATAAACTTGTTTTTCATTATTATTTTTTTAACTGAGAGAGACTGTTTTTAAAATATACTTAGAAGTATATTGCAATCTACAGGTATTAGTTTGGGCTCAAGTCATTTAAAGGAGAGCCAGCATTGTAGTCTGCTAACTTGATTTTTTTCAATATTATGGTAAAGCAGGGCATTAGTGTGCAGTTATCTGTGAGATAATGATTGGAGGATGGCGCCAACATAAACATATTTTTCCTTTATGTTTGCCTGATTCATGATCAGGATGAACATTTTCTGAATTCCCTTTATTATCCAATGGACATGATTTGTTTTATTACTTATTGGTACCTGGAGTGGTTTTGAAAATAATTTAAGTCAAGAGTTTATTTGTTCAAATTACTTTCAACGGTGCCTTCAAAGGGACAAGGGACATTTTGTAATTAACAGGCATGTGAATTCATTTCTGACAAAAACCTGAAAAAGCTTGAAAAACATTGTGAAAATGACCAAAATGGCCCCAAAACAGGCTGAAAATAAAATTGCATAATTCTAAACATAGAAAAAGCTTGATTTCAGGCTAAAGCCTTAAATTTCTCATGCCTGAATTGATAACATCATCTCCCAACATACCACTAGACATTTTCTGTGTGCTATGAACACAATTAGATAAAACATTCTATTTATGTCAATACATATATGTTTACCTTGCAATCCATTTTCTTCCATTTAAGTAATTTTAATACTTGATTCAGAAGAATTACAATACCATATGGACTCTTTCGAAATTGTCCTTATTTAAGACTTCTCATCCACACTTTTTTCAAACACTTTCCACCAATGTGCACAATGACTTTCATGATGCTGCCTTTAGTGCAAGGCCATAGTAACAATGAACACAAAGAATAACAACAAAAAATATATATTTAAAGTGATGGGGAGATTTTTTAAGGGTACAAATCTCTCTCAAATTGCACTGGATTGGTTGTAGACCACCTACTGAGAACGTTTCAAAGCTTTATTTAACAAACAAGTACAAAAGAAAACCGCAAACCTTGTTTTAAACTTGCCTGCTATCATAATCATCCCCATAGAAAACCATGCTTTGATTTTCTGTCGAGCACGATAGAAAATATTAAATCATCATCTCATTACATAAAATCAGCATATTTGGCTTATTTACTTCAGGTGTGATCTAATACATTGGTAAGCATTCCAAATATGCAATAACTGCGGTTCGGCAAAAAGTGGGGGCGCTTCTTTCTGGAAATGTCCTCATGTCTCTTTAAAGCAATAACAGTACATTTTTGAAGAGCTCCCCCAATTTTCAAAATTGTTGAGATATTTACAGAGCTGTGTTGGTATTTTGACTAGTAAACTTTACCTGTTAACAGTAGTGGTTAGAATTGCATATTTGTCGAAAAAAGATTTTGTAATTAGAACCGGGAATCCCTATCTGTAATTTATTGGCAGCACAAGAAATGCCAGATTTCTCTCCTTCCATTACGAAATAGCACCACCTAACAAAATTAACCTGACTTGTGTGAACCAACAGAACTAATATACAAGCGTAGGCACATTCATGGTGCTATTTCCTGGCTATTTCATATTGGAAGGACGTTTCCAGCAGCTGTTGAATTATTATCAGGGATCTCTGATAAATTATTCTAATTACAAAAATTCCTTCTTTTGCAACACAGCTCTGGATAATTTCAAGCTCTCCACTCACATCATCATCATCATCATCATCATCATCATCATCATCGGACGTCCGTGGACGGAATGGAAGAAGCACTGGCTACATGTTCGAACCAGATATCCCTGTCATGCATGATATACTGGATCTCTTGTAGATCGAGATTGAGATCGCTCTTGATTGCTGAATTTTGCCCAAAAAAAAAAAAAAAAAAAAAGGGGGCAAGAAAAAATGGGGGGAAAATGCCCCTTGCCCCCCTGTGGCGCCGCCACTGCCGTAAACCGTGGTGTTTGGAATATGATCCTTCCAACTGATGTTGAGCACTCTTCGTAAAAGTTGAGTGTAGCACCCGTTTATACAATCTTCCATTTTCTTGCTGATTGTCCAAGTTTCTGAGCCATACAGCAGAATGCTTTCCACACAGGCTTTGAAGAATCTGATTTTAGTCCTTTGATCTAGTGAGGATTTCCAGATCTTGTGGAGTTTATTGCAGGCGACCCATGCTTGTGCTTTCCTACATTTGAAGTCATGAAAAGAATCCGGAATATATGAACCAAGGTATTTGAATTCAGGTACATTTTCAAGTTCAACTCCTTTGATGGTCTTAACGCAGGCCGACGATGGAATATTTAATTTACCAGAAGGGTTTTAGTTTTCCCCTCATTCAAGTGTAGACCAACTGCATTTGATGCTGCCTCAACACTCTGTAACAGGAGTTTTGCTTTGTTAATAGATGATGCTAGGAGAGCAATGTCATCGGCGAAATCAAGATCGTGAAGTCGGATTTCTGGATATCGACTGCTTCTTCTGGGCTCCAACAGAATCCCTGTTTCATTGCTGATATCTGCAAGTGCATGGCGCATAACATAATCAAGAACTGTGATGAAAATGAATGGGACCAAGGTGTCACCTTGGAGAACACCCGCTGAAATAGTGAATGGTTCAGTCTCTCCATCAGGTGATAAGACAATGGCTGTAGAATTGTCATAAATCACTTTAATAGCCAAAACGATGGGATCCGGAATACCATAGGCTCAAAGGATGTTAAACATTCTATCTCACAGGTAGAGTTTATTACCAATGTAACTGTGCAAAAGTTTCAAAATTTCAAAAAAATTGGGTGCTCTTAAAAAAATATGCTATATATTATTGCTTTAAGTAAATAAGCAAAGTTTTACCATTCGAATGATAATTAAAATTATTTGATACCTTAATTTTAAGCCATAGAAGTTAACAGATTTTTTTATTCAACCAAATGAGCTCATTTTTGGTAAAACCTGTGATTTTAAGCAGCAGTTACTTCACATACTATTTGAAAGAAAAATTCTAAGAACATCTTGTTCACCACATCAATCTCCCTTGGGAGAGCATTTTCTGATTTCCAAAGTTTTGCACCCTCTACCAGACCTTTCTCAAATACCTTGGGTTTACTGTTTATAAAGTAAAGCACTTTAAATACTTGCTAATGCTAAATGCTAACTATTAAGTTCATTTAGATTGGGGTATTTAATTTTGTTTATCTTATTCTTTAAATTTTAATACCCTTTATTAAAATTCTTAATTTATCATGACAGTCTGTCACTATGATTTTAAATTCAAATTTCTTTTCCATCAAAACATACAAAGAAAACTGACCACTATACATGCCTGATGTTTAAATTTACCTCCGGAAATGGATTACTTTAGTACAGAATTATTCACACTTTTTCTTATACACAATTTGAATTAACATAAGTTTGCAGTTGAATTATTCCTACTAATGAGAGCACCATGAATATTACATGCACAAAAATGCATGTATTTTCAAATGAACCCATCAAATCTGTTGGGGGACATAGATTATTGTGTAAATGCCAGAGGGTCACAAGTGCAATAGCTGCCATTTGTCAGAAATTTCCATTAAACATACTAATATGCCAAATCTTTGGTCAGTGGCTCTTGAAATGGTTCTTCAGGTGGCTTACCGCCTGGAGAACCATTTCAAGAGCCACTGACTCAAGGAAAGATAAATTAAGAGTTATCCTAATACATGGCAGCACACAGATGTATCACATGGCACCTATTGCACTTACAACCTTCTTGCACTCACTTAGCCATTTGGGCCCTTCAGGCGACTATCGTCGCTAAAAGATAAGATCAATATTTTTTAAACATTTCAAAATTGTGCATTTTCATGTCCGTATTCAGATTTGAGATGAACAATATATTCAACTGAGTCCAAGACTTAGGCTTATGTGTTATAATCTATGCAGAATATACCACGGCTGTAAGGTTTAAACAACTAAGACACGTGTTTATAAGGACTTAATGTTGTGAATAATTCTGATCACTGAGAACACCATGAATATGAGATTTCCATTAAATATGTGTTTCCTCAAAGTAGAGAGCCACATTGCATATTAATATCTTGTCATCAGTTATCTGTTCTAATTTTTTTTCCATAATGCATAAAACATGTTTATTTGTGTTTCTGTGGTCATGAAATGTATAATATATGGGTAATATATATATGTTTATGTCTGGACACACAGGTTTGACTTGATGACTGAGAACCTAAAAGAAAACAAAACAATTTTTTTTTGAAAAATAGTCGTTGGAAGGCTTTCTTTTGTCTTCTGCCTTTTTTCCCATTGTGGTTTATTCTGTCATAACAATAGGCGGCTCTTTTGATGTTCTTGAAAGTACATATATAGAAAAATATGGTCGTGTGTGTGTGCATGTTTATGTATGTGGGTTTGTGACCACTGGCAATTAGGGACATACACTTTAGAAATCATGTAGCCCAGACATATGAGTACAGTGGGTGGGCATAGGCATCATCTGCAATTGGCATTTGTTCGCAATGGCAAGTGTATGAACCCCACTTGGATCGATAGTCTAGTCTGCATTTGGATAATAAAAACTTATAGTCTAGCAGATTACATGGGTTCCCATGCACCCCCTAAAAACTAAATTCTAACATGATTTTTAGAATCTCTACGACATCTACTCAACAAATTTTTATGTTACCAAAATTAAATATTGTCCCACGGGGTCCATTTGGCGGCCATCTTGGATCCAAAGAGATCCGTCATATAAAATGGTTTGATTGAGTTGATAAGTATCTCAAATGATTCGTCTCATCATAGGGAATCAGAAAATACATACTTTGGCATATTTGTGATATTCAGTTGCAGAGATATTGGTGAAAATGTAATAAAGGTCATTGCACTTTTGATTCGTCATTGTACAGGGGCCTAACTTTCAAAATGCATGGATCTTGACAAATTTGGTATCAAATTGTAGCTATGAGCATGAGTAATCAAGAAAGGTATAGTTTGCACTATCTAGGATGTTTAGTTAGGTGGTAAAATTCGGTGTAAAGTTACCTTTTATCAAATTTAGGGATTAGGGACTACTCGTCTCTTTCCTAACCGATAAACCAAAATGGAAGATCTGAAATCACAGAAAATGTACATTTCCAGATTGCTCATGCTCATACCAACAATTTGACACCAATTTTGTCAAGATTGAAGCATTTTGAAATTTGGCCCCCTGTACAAATCAAAAGTTCAATGACCTTTATCTTATTTTCACCCTTATCTCTGTAACTGAATATCACAGATATGCCAAACTATATTTTCTGATTCCTTATGATGAGACGAATCATTTGAGGTACTTTTCATCTAAATTGAACCACTTTGTACGATTAATCCCTCTTAATCCAAGATGGCCACCAAACGGACCCCGTGGGACAATATTTTATTTTGGTAACATCAAAATTCTTAGAGTAGATGTCGTACAGATGGTGTCTAAAAATATGTTAGATTTTATTTTTAAGGGGGGGCTGGGAAACCTATGTAATCTGCTAGAATATTAAGTACATCCTTGGTTAGGCAGTTGGTTAGGTGTAGTCCATTGGTTCGGGGGGGTCCGTGTGCAGAGAGTGCCTAAGGCCTAAAAAAAAATTGTTTGATTGGCGTTAACATAGAAAAAAAAATTAGGGTAGGTAGGTCGGATTTTTTTGTGTTTTATTTTTTTCTGTTTTTATTTTGACACACATACAAAAGCAAATGGCAAATCTCACTTTCTGTAATACATCTTTTATTTGTCACGTTTGAATGTCTGCAATCCTTAGAGTAACGAAGTAGGACGTCATTTGTTTTACGTGTTTTTAATTTTTTTTTTGACACCACAAAAAAATAAAAAATTTAGGGTCTGCGGTTAATAAAAAAATAGGGTGGTTCGGGTAAAGCCAATCATACAATTTTTTTTTTAGGCCTACGTTATACTCTTCACAGCCATGTACTACGACCATTGACATACCAAAAAGTGAGGGATAGACTTTACTTTTACTACCCGGCACTTTTTTCGCTAGATGGCGTTTTACATATGGCTGCCAAAAGTTCCATTTACACCATTAATGAAGTTTCATAGCCACTTTATGGGGTTGTGAATGAAATGGTCCGTTTTTGTAGTGTTTATTAAAAAAATATTTGTTGATGTCCAAATGTAATTAAAAGCGGTTTAAAATTCACTATTTAAATGTATCTAAGGGAGGGCGCTTTTCAAAATGGCCGCCAAATGCAATTTAGCACCTCATCAATCATAATGGATGTTTCTAACTGGCAAAAATGAGGGGTGAAATGGCCCGTTTTTTGTTGTGTTTTGCAAATTTTTGATATGTCGTGTTATAGAGCGGTCCCGTTCACAACTTAATGTATTCCTAATGGAGGGCGCTTGCAAAACTGGCCGCCAAAGGCTATTTAACACCTTATAATGACGTTTAATTGCAATAAATGGTTTAACAATGTCAGTTTTTCAGTGTTTCCTATATGTTATTGGCAAATGTTAAAGAGCAGTCAAATTCACTACTTAAATGAATTCCTAATGGAAGGCGCTTTTCAAAAATGGCGTGCCAAATATAATTTTAACCACTCATTAATGAAGTTTTAATGCCAAAAAATGGGGGGAAATGACCCCAGTTGTAGTGTTTTGCTATATTATTGATGTCACAATGTATTGAGCGGTCAACATTCACCATTTTAAGGTATTCCTAATGGAGGGCTTTTAAAAAGGGGGCTGACCAATGCGATTTAACACATTTGATGATGTTTAATAGCATAAATGGCGTGAAATGGCCCGGGTTTCCGATTCCCTAATTAAGTGTTGATTGTTTTCTCCAATATTTGTTGAGTTACTTTAATCAGTTCTAACAAAGTTGCGGTTTCATTTCTCTTTTCATACAGGTAATTATTGATTTTCTAGTAATGTTTCAGTTTAATTAATTTGGTCAAGTATATTACTGTTATGGGTGATATTACATCTAAGTGCTGATAGTGTTGTGCGCTTGGCCAGCTGTTTGTGACCGCGATAAAGCGAAATGATTTTTGGCGATTCTGATGGCAGCTACGGATAATTGACAATTGTGCGTGAGCATCGTAGGAGGAGGAAAAGATTTCAACATGACATACATAGTGGAAATGATGGGCAATGTCTGAAAGCTGAAGGCAAACTTCTGCAGCACATTTGGGGATTTTCTCAGACACAGCTTGGAATTCATGTGTGGAAGTCTGCAGCAGCTGCAAACAGGCTGATATAACCTTGATTCTTACCATGACAAACCTGGGAAGGACCTGAACGAAAAACAAACGTCAAGTCATGCTACCAATTAAATTGAATTACAACAATCAATCGGGGATTTACCCCTTCCTGTCGAGATTTGGGTTGAAATGTTCTAGTTTGTAGTTTTGCTAGAGTTTCCCCATGTTGTAGGGTAAAGTGTAATAAAAGGTCGACAAGGAACATAAACAGAACAATAAAAGATAGCCCTGATAGGGGTGCTTTTTGAGAATCAGCCAAATTAACAGATGTTTAAACAAAATCGGAATAGATTTAAAAAAAAAAAACCGAATTCAGGAATCATCTGCAGTAGGCCAGTTTTGTAGTTAAGGTTCATAAACACAAACAAAGGGAGGGAGGAAAATACGAATGGTTACAGAAGGAGCCTTACATTTTGTATCAAAATGATCAAACCTGAATATGTAAGGATTCATTATCATTACCACCTATCTGCTTCATGGAATTGCAAATCATAGTAGAGTAAATAGCACAAATGCATCAGTAATGAAAACAGCCTTGATCAGTTGTGACTGGAATTGACTGCATGCACAACATGATGAGGAATGGAATTAATACGAACATAGCCTCTTCTATATTTAAGTTAAGCTTGGGAACCTCATACTGGAACCCAGCAAAGGAAAGAGCAAGCAAGGTTCATCCGAAATCCTGAAATGAAACTTGATTATATTTCCATTGTAGGTGAAGTTTGAGATGCTTTTTGTGTGAGATTACTCATATCATGGGGAAGTGTCTGGAATTTTCTCCTTGTTACTATTGATGCCCAGAACATTGATCTCAACTGTTTATTGGTGAGTTTGACCCTTCTATGTACGGTTACCTCAACAATAGGGAAATTCTACACATAGGACCATTTCAACCCTATCTCGACAGGAAGGGGGTAAATCCCGGAATGATTGTTGTGAATTAAATTTAATGGTAGAATGGACTTGCGTTTTTGCTCAGAGGTCCTTCCCAGGTTTGTCATGGTAAGAATCACAGACTGATATTCCAGCTGTGATGCAGCTGACACAGACTTCCCAAATCATGGACGGATCCAGAATCGGTAATTACTCCAATAATTGTAGTATGATTTGACCCCACACAAATCAAACAGAAAGACACTGTTGGGTTAATATACTCAAGAGTCCAAAAATAATAATTAAAAGCTCTACCAAAATCAACCTAGTGGCAAATGTAGAAATAAGGGGGCAAAGTTTGTTCAGGGGTAAAAAATTAGAAATGTTGAATTGATTTAAATGATGTACCAATTTATTGGCGCTACTCCTAAGGGTAAAAAAAAGGATAGTTTGCCCTATCTACGTGTGATCGTTTTAGTACAAATAGGCTCAAAACAGTCAGTCATCCTGGGGTTAAAATTCATAGAATGGTCCGATTTTGATCGGACTGGTTGTGGTAAACTGTTAAATTTGTCCACTAGATAAGTAAATGTAAATAGATTTTCTTTGTTGACGTTCTATATAAGAAGTACAGAGCTATGACTAGTGACACTCCATAGACCTGTAGCCCCCCCAGTCACATTTTTGGCTGCCATTAGGCAACGAATATATAGATGGTGCAACCAGTATATTTTCGGATTCTGACCATTAGACGAACAAATTTGACACCAGTTCATTTGTTATAACGCACCAGTTGTGAACTTGAACCTATTTTGGACTCATAAAACTATTGAACTACAACCTGCTAGATATGGCAAACTATACCTTTTAATCCTGGAAATGTAACGAACACGTGCATACTTTTCGACGCATTTGATATTCTATTTTGACCCCTGGATAAAAACCTACCCCTTAAAAATATATATGTTCACTACGTTTTTTTTTTTGATTTTAGTAGACTTTTGATATGTTGGTTGTAAAAGGATTCTCTGTTGGAATTGATCTGTGCAATTAGTGTTGGGTTAAAGGCAGCATTCATTCTATTTTGTCTTGGACTGGGCCTTATAAGCAAGGCGAAAGGAAGAAGAATTATATTACTGAAGAGTATTGGAAACAGACTTATTCATGCAGAAACCTATATTGAAGAGTATTATTGTTGATATCAATGTGGCACGAGGTATACGAAATTCCTAGCTGCAATACATGCGTAAGCGGAGGAACCAGTTCAATGTGTTGGTGATAACACGCATTATTTACTCGGCTTTGCCCCTGATGTTCCGATTCTGGAGCCGCCCATGCCACCACATAATCCAAAGCAGTGTGTCTGAAATCCCCAACTGTGCTGCAGAATTTTCTTTAATCACAGCTTTCAGAAATTGGGCATCATTTGTCTCTTTACACTATATGTCGTGTGGAAATCTCTCTCCTCCGTGCGATCCGCTTACAGCACGATTGCCAATTATTATTATGCTGCATCAGGGAAATCGTCATAATCTTTTCGCTTCGTCGAGATGGCAGCTGGGAAAGCGCACAACCCTACATCAGCAATTGGATGGTAATATCACCAATAACAGATGGTACTGGGCTAATAAATCATCAAATCCATAAACTGAAAACAAGCACTAGAAATCCTAATATCAATAAAAAAAAACTAAGAAAAGAAAAAAGAAGAAATGAAAACCGCAATATGTTACGTACTGAATAACTCAAAAATGATGGATGAAAAAAATCAACATAGTGGAAAAAAACTGCGACCATTTCACCCTTTTTGGCTATTAAAACATCATTATAGGTGTTAAATTGCCATTTGGCGGCAATTTGAAAAGATTCTCCGTTAGGAATACATTTAAGTGGTGAATGCTTGGACCGCGCTCAATAACCATTTGACATCCACAGATAGAAGCAAAAAAATTGAAAAAATGGGGCATTTCACCCACATTTTTTGGGTATGATATAAAAACATCATCTGAGGTTGTGCTAAATGCATTTGGCAGCCATTTTGAAAAGCGCTCTCCATTTAACGATACATTTAAGTAAGGAATGTGGCCACTCTATACATTTGAATAAAACAAAATAGTAGGAAAATACTAAAAAATGACCATGTTACCACCATTTTATGGCTATTAAAACATCATTATAAGGTGTTAAATAGCATTTGCGGCCATTTTGAAAAGCGTTCTCCATTAGGAATACCTTAAAAACAAAGGAAAATTAAAAAAAAAAAAAAAATATGACATAAACAAAAATAGAAAAAACACTTCAAAACGGAGGCCATTCACCCCATATAGTAAGATATGAAAAATGCCATATATGGCTTTAAATGGCCATTTTGCGGCAATTTGAAAAAACGGCCCTCTAGAGAAAAAAAAAGTGCCGTACGGGTAGCAAAAGTCTACCCTGACTTTTTTTGTTATGTTGATGGTCTAGTACATGGCCGTGAAGAGTAACATTAGGGCACATTCTCATGCAAACGGGAGCCCACCCAGCCAAAACCCATAGTAGCAAAAACTCAAAACAGTATCTACTCCGTTGAATGAGGTAGATGAGAAAATCAAGTGTGTTGTTTTCCCAATTTGCGTGGCTTACAATAAGTGTGTGTGTGTATGCCGCGGCGTGTGTAAGATACACAGTGTCTTATGGGGACGTTGTTAAGCCCCTAATGGGGGAAATTTTCCCTTGTGGGGATGTTGTAAAGTCCCCATAAGCTGTATTGGTCTTAGAGACAGCCATCCACCTAAATACAAAGGAATAAAGGCCATACATAATATAGATTTTACTTTAGTCCATTAAAGGACAAACCATCCAACCCAAGTCAGAGTTTAAGATAGTTGTCTAAGAAACTGGTTCATTTTTTGACACTAATTTAATTTTGTTTAATGTCCTTGTGGGGACATTTTAAAAAATTTCTAAGTCCCCCCACAAAACTTAATTTACAGACGTATAAGAGAGTCCATCACCCTAATTTACATAATATAAAGAAGAAAGCATGAATACAGGGTGACCCAAAAAACTTGATCAAAAGAAAAGTGATATTTTACCCTTGTTTTAATTTGATATCTGTGGATTTATTGGTTATTCATAAAGAATGGGGTAATTGAGCATCCGGCCTGAAAACATGTTTAATTTGGTTGAGTAGTGGTTCAAGATTGGTCAACTGACAGTAAGTCAACAAAACAGACTTGCCAGGAGCGATCATTTTTATTGGAAAATCCCCAATGCCCAAATAGAGCAGATTGTGTCCTACCCCCCTGCCCTGACACAAAACGAAAACTGGTATTTGACAGCTGCAGACTTGTCCATGGGTTATTTCATAAATTGTTTTGGCAACGGGCTTTCAAAAATCTGAAATTCCAGTAGCATGCAGTTGTGCTATTAATACCAGTTTAGGTTTGTGTCACTTTCATTTTGGGTTACACGTTTTTTATTGGGTCACCCTGTATAGTATTGCACTTTATTCCGCGCTTAATGGACGCCTATCAAAAAAAAAAACCTTATCAGTCCAAAAAAAAACCCCAAAAAACGAATGAAAAAGTAATAGCCAATCAGAAATGGGCTGTATGAAAGACAGTAAGAATAGGGGAAAGGTATCCCACCTCTGATTACAACATAAATCTCTTTGTTTGTAGGAAGGGCCAGCAAAAACCAACATTACCTCCACTTCCAAAAAGTTTATTGAATCAAAAAAATATACCATTTTAACATGAGAAGTACTTTTGATATTACAAAAGCCATATCTTTAAAACCCCTTTGTACAAATAATTTTTGGTTAGCCATATAAACAAGCCAGATAAGCATCATATAATATGAACGATTAAGCCAAATTATTTTGCAGATGCAACAACAAAAAAAGACTGCAAGTTAAAACTTTGCACGATCTCCCTGGCGGGGAGCAAACTTGCGGCGAGCAAAAATGTAAATGAGCTCATTAATGCAACAAATAATGAAGGACGACTAGGCCCTACACCAAATATGAACCTTGCGGAATGTGGTTGTTCTGATCAAGTTTGGCGTAATTGGCCCCTAGTATTTGTCCAGGAGATACAAAAAAACAGTCAACCCTAACAACATAACCAACAACCTAATCAAACATATCCTAACTAAAATGGAACACAACACAGAACTGACACAGAAATCTGCTATCGCCCAAATCCCTCATGCCCTTTTAGGCCAGGGGATATAAAAATACAAGTTTTTGAAATGGATTGAATCTCAGGTTTGATAGAGGGAGTGGTGAGGTCAAGGACTGAGGATCGCCCAGTACCCTCGTACGAAAAAGATGCATACAAAAATACATTTGATCACCAGTGTAAACTTACAATACAAAAAACATTATATATTGCCACATAATGCTTAAATTGCAATGTGGGTGTAGTAATAACTTAGATGAATTATTGGTAGCAATCAAATAATCTTCTGCTTGTAAAGGGAGGGTGACTAAAAACTTGAAAGATTAAACATGTTGAAAACATAACACACCAAACCCTAGTTAGGCAAAAAATAGGGCACAATAGGCCTCTGGGGAGCGATGTTTAAATTACCAGTAGTGTATACAGCAAGTGTCACAGCACAAAGGCGTCCAAAGAGTCCGAGATGAAAGTTGTGTTACCCAAAACAGCTAAGGATATACTAAGTTTCAAAATAAAGCTAAAATAATCACAAAGGATTGTAGCTTAAGGGGTTTTGGTTGAAACGAAAGAACGACAACTTGTTCCAAGAATACGTGCCTCCCTTTACCCATCAGGCAGTTTGTACACGATTATACACGAAGCAATAACCAACAAAATAACTAGAATGCTCTAGTACAAAATATGTAGATAGGCCCCTTTTTTTTTGCAACATAAATTAGCAGCTTAATTTGACGTGCGTGATCAGTAATATGGAAATGTGTGATGATGCAAAATGAAAATGCATATTGATAGCATCTAGACATTAGTCTAGGATTAAGTTACTCAGTACCATAACACTCCATTAATCCATACGTAAATTGATTACCACTTCTATTATTAAGACTGGGATACATACAGATATAGAAGTGGGCTATCTATATACTGGCTCTCAGATGCAATGTAAAACTTTTAAAATATTGCTTTTGGTTGCCTATGTGCCTATACAGTATGCAATATACCACTTTGCATAGGACATCTTCTTTTCTTGTTTGTCTACAGAATGTAGTAAGTAATTATATGACTGGACTGACAAAGAAAGAATTCTGGAATAACCCATCCTCCCACGGTCACAATTTAAAATGTGTTTTTTTTTTCATCTGCACTGGTCATGTGTAACCTTAAAGCTTAATTTAGAAGTCTTTAGAGATTTCTTATTAGCCAAAAATGAAGTTGAATTGCAATGAGAGTGCTGGTTGTCATGGGGACAACAGAGGATATCCCCAACTTTGAGATTCTGCAGCCCCCCCCCCCCCCATTATATTTTTTTAAAACAGGGGAAATGTGCATGTTGACAAAAAAAAGAACATTAATAAACTGATTTTGTTATGTTTTTGCAAGGAAAAAAACTTTATACCCAATCAGTTCAATAATACTACATATTCCAAAGTTAGTATTAGATCGAGCCTTAAACTCTTTAGTTTGATTTCATCAATGCACACTGTGAAGTCATTTAATAGCCTCCAAAAATGTACTATTGTAAAACACAAGTTGGCAATAAATGTAAGCATTTCTTTCTTGAAATTGCTGATCCCAATTACAAATATAACTTTCATCATGCGCAAGGTCACACCAAATAACCTTAATATCCAATTTCATTTGGAACGCCAACACACCATTTTTAAAGCAATAACAGCACATTTTTTGAAGAGTTGCCCCCAAGTTTCAATTTGTGAGGGATTGTGCACAGTGTTGTTGGTACTTGTCTAGTAACTGTGAATGGTATGATGAGGGGGGTATGGCATCATAAAAGAAGGGATTTGGTAGTTTTGGGAATAACCTGGGGGATCCCTGCATTCCTAATTCAACAGCAGCCCTTGAAACAGGGATTTTTTGCTTTATGAAATAGCACATTCGCACAAAAAGTGCTACTTGACTTGTTGTGAAAAAAAGGAAAAAAAAGCAAAAATGGCCTCAAAAAGGCCAAAAAAAATTGCAAGTGGAACGAGCCAAAATAGGTTTTTTATGCTATTTGTCAAAAAAAAAATATTTGGTAAAAAATGTCCACAAATTTGCCCCTCCCTCTGTGTTTTGGGGGGGGGGGGAGAATTCTGGAGAAAAGTCCACTTTTGAAAAAAAAAAAAGCGCCCCTCCCCTAAAAAATCATGGTTACGGGCGGCGGAGATGAGGAAAAAGAAAGGATTTCTAATAAGTAATGATACCCAAATCTCACATTTGATGGAGTGAGTTGTAGTGAGTCAAGTGGGGGATCAGGTAGTACCCTTTAAGCGCAACTTTTCCCCCATCTATTTTGAAGGGGACACAAGTGTTGTGGCGAGAATATACTTGAAGATGTAATTAATTGTGTATTGGGAACTTGTGATGAGCACATTATGTTATTCAGTTTTAGTTTTTATCGCCGTTTTGCACATTATAATTTTGTTTGCATATAAATTTACGCAAATTGCCAACATCATGCCTCCATTTACTTCCAATGGATCATTAGCATATTATGAATTAATAAATAGGCCATAAACCTAGGTTATTAACAAAGCCAGATGAGTGATGCCTGTGGTAAAAAAGGATAGGTCACCAGTGAAACTGTAAGTCGCAAATTTTACAACAACCACAGCTTATACCCTTTCTACCCTGGTAGATTCTGCATAGGTTATAACATGTAAGTCTGTGGCTTTTTGCAATTGGCTCCTAAATGACTGCAGATGGTTATAATTTTTATAAAAAATGGAAAAGCCAGAATTTTGGCAATAACAGGAAATTTGGCACCTGTCTTTGATTGGGGGATAAGTCTTTTTCAAAACAATGGTACGAGGGCGCTCTTACGCATATCAGACAGTTACAGACAAATCCATGACTAAGCCTATCTGGTCACAAATATTTAAACCAGTAACCTTAATGACTCTTATTGGAAATTAAAATATTTTGCAACGGCGTTAATCCACTAACCCAGACGGATTTTGACATCAATAATTTAATCCAAAATTATCATAATATTACTAAGATTTATTGAACAAAGGTTTAAGAGGTGATTTCGTAATGTCACTGAGACCGAGGCTGCCATTGGAAATGCACGTAAGAATTCCGTAAATTACTCTTTGGAAATCCCAAATGCCCAAATTGAACAGGTCATGTCCTGCCCCGATATATCAAGACTGTTGTCACTGAGGGCACTATTGCAAGAAATTCAAATACTCTATAGAGGATGTGAAATGCCACTTATAAGAAATTTGTAAAAAGAAATTGACTGGCAAATTTCAAGCCAGTCCAGTCTCTGAATGCACAACCTTTTTAACACTGTCCCGGATATATTCTCTGGTTTAAGTCATAATACAAAAGCAACTGGCTTTTGAGATGTCAGTCACTGACACATAAGTTGTTGTTTTTTTAATTAGTTTTCTAATTTACTTCAGGTCATTTGGAAATTCATCTCAAACCACTAACCTTAGACTAGGCTTAATGGTTTGGACTCTTTGCAATGTACTTTTTGTGCTGATTCCAAATATAATTAAGGAAATGCATAATTTTAAAATGATTATTTTAACAATTTACAATTTTTTATCTCTGAGTGATTATAGTCATCGACTGGGCCCAAAGGGTTAATGCACCTTTAAATGAAAAAATATAACTATACTCTGTCCAGCTCGAAGTATGAAGTAGCAACGCGGGCGTATACATTGAACCGACTTTCAGCGCGCGCGTAGGTTAAAGCACAAGCGCACTGCAACTGAAAGGTGGCACAGGGTTTACGCGCGCGCCGCCACTTTGTACTTCAGACGAGACAAAGTATAGGCTAGCAAGTACACATAATCTATTGCAGTTCATAAATACCCAATGGTTATTACAGATGTGACAAGAACACAGATGGTCTCAAACTAGAATAGAAGCCAGACAATTAGCATTTCATTTTCTAACTGCAAATCTGATTGCAAAAATTAAAGGCTGACACCGCGATTTCCTGAGGTTGGTGCCCTCAATTTTCTAACAAATCATGTTTTTTTACATGTACTTAATGTTTGCCCATATACTAATCACTGTATGAAATACTCATGCTCAAAGTCGATGTACTTCATACAGAAAATCACAACTTTGTAAATTGTAATAAAATTCTGGATCTGGAATTTTTGTTTCAAACAGGATCCTATGGTACTGTTATACTACACATAAATGTTTACTACATCAAAACAAAAAAATCTGTTTCATCTTTAACTTTGGAATTGAGCATTTGAAGTGACTATCTTTAGTTCTATTTGACTATTTTTTAATCAATACAAAATCTCAGAGTCAGCCTTTAAAAGCTCTATCAGTGATTTGCTAAATTAGGTAATCCAAAATCAGATTTTTGCACTTTTGTAACAAGTATTGGTATCCCAAAATACCTTGCAAACTTGTGATAAGTTCAAAGTTGGTTAAAATTTGAATGCATAAACGCATGTTTAAGGCAATATCAGAGGTTTGTTTTGTGATATTTATGCAGAAATCATCCATTATTCATTTATCTTTATATTATCATTTTAATGCATTTACTATATCCTCACTTTTGCATTGTTTGTAGGTTTTAAAAGGATAAAATACAATGTTGAACTTTGGTCAGTTTGTATGCTTGCTAGCGATGACGACACAATGGTCCAGAATGATGTGACACTATCTCTCTAAGCATACATAAACAATGCACACCCCATTGTTGCATAATACCCAAGACCGTCCATGGCCCTATAAATTGAAACTCTTCCATCAATGTTTGTTTTGACACTTACTAAAAGAATACAAAACTAGTTAGATAGATTTAATAACTGAATACATACATACAACATGCAACCCATGCATCATTATAGGCCTAAAATGTTAGTCATTTCTTTTTAATTATCTGAGTATCAGATACATCAGTCATTTCTAGGAAGCCACCCTATGATGTAGTTCATTCACTTGTAGTACTGTCTCACAATTTGCTGATAACATCTGTAACATGCATACTATGTTACATAGATTGGTTTGTGTTTGCAGGTAACATGCATGGCAAATTGTTCAATCTTTGTGCACAGTACAATCATTAACAACAACCCTTATTAGTGGAGCGGTTTGGACTGCAAAATCGTCGACAACCCTCCCCTCGGTACAACAAAACGCAACCACTTCTATTCGAAAGATAGTAATAAATAATTTTAAAAAAAATGATGGTTGTGTCAAAAACTTTGGTGGCAGGGGTGTTTTTTTGGTCAAAAAATCATGTTTTTGAGCTAAAAACTTAAGAATATCAAGATTGTTTAATTTCTTAGCAAAACAAATTTTAATCATCATGCAATACTATCAATATCTGACATTTATATTATAGATTTCTGTTTTATACAATATATAAAGGGTCTAGAATTTTAGCCCCCAAATCACCTTTTTTCCTAAAAAAAAACATCCTTTTTATCACATGTCACCACAACGAGTATTACCTGAACCCTTTATGCAATGTATAAAACCTATATCAATAACAAAAAGGATACCATAAAAATAAAATTGTAATATTTTTACCTTAAAATAATAAAAAAATAATAATTTCGCTTAACTTGCAGCCCAAATTTCATTTTTCGGCATAGAAATCATCCCTGCCACCAAATATTTCAACCACAACCATCACTTTCTTAAATCTTATATATTTATCCTTCAAATAAAGGTGGTTGTGTTTTGTTGTACGGTGGGGAGGGGTAACTCGAAAACTAGAGCACTTTTCAAGGCTCGGCCGCTCCGCTATATGATAACCATAACCCTCACCCTAAACATTCTAAACTTATTCTAGCTCTAACTATAACCTTAACAGTAGGGTGTGTATTTTGTAGTATGCACAAAAATAGTGCTTCATACTGAGTCGCTACAAGTATAACATGACTTTAGGTCTTTCCCCACATTGTTAATTTGGGTAAAATTTCAATTGGTTGATTTTGTCATGGTGGGGCAGTATACATGTGGCATTTAGCATCATTAATAACCAAGTTAAAACCACTTTTATTTCCCCAGTGATTCCACATAATTTCATCAATATTATTATAAAAGCATTATCATCAATCAAAATAGCAACTTCCTATAAACCCATGACTCAAACAGGGATTGGGGCTGGACTTCATTGGTGAAAGGCAGAGTTCAAATGCAAACAGGCTAAAAAATAGTCAACAATATTTATTTACACCTTAACTGCCATGTTTAGGATGCATTTTGATATTGGCTGTGCAATTGTTTTACCCCTCAGTGACATAAACACAATACACAATGGCCAAAATCAATTCAGTTCATAACACATTACCATTTAAATTTACTCATAATGTCAGAAAGTTTGTTTGTTTACTTATGACCTCATGTGAATTTAAAGATGATTTGGTCAAAGCAAATACACACCTTGTGTGAATTGTGGTAACTATTTCTAGATGCAATTCCTACAAGACTGGTCTCACTGGTCCTAGTTGGATTGAGAATCACAAAGTTTCATTTGATGAAATGTGCATACCAAACATCCTTTTGCTTATGTACTTCAGAAAGGTGTTAAAAATATTTGATTGGAATCTCAGTTTCATTTGATACAATGTACATAGCAAGCATCCTTTTGCTTATGTATACCTTCAAGATGGTGCTTTGGTAAAACCAATTATTTTATTGTGGTGCTTTTCTAACAATTTGATCACCATACTCATTGGACTTGTCTCTTCCAAGTGTGCAGCATGAAAGGTATAGAAATATCATTAGAGTTAAGATTTCATAGTTTGGCTATAAATGCTCTCCATATACCAAGTGAGTGTGAATTTTGCCAAGTTGCTGAATGCTGACTGGACCAACCAGTCAACACATTGGTTGTGTTACCAGTTAGCCTCAGGATCCTAGTCTCTCTCACAAACTCAAGCCGAATAAACACAGGGTACCCTGAAGTGCCTATTCTTCATAGTGATCTCACAGAAAGTGGCAAAGACTAGGCAATCCATAACTTGATGATCACATGTTCCATCATCATAGATATCTGACTTTACACCTGAATTACTTTGTTTGGCCACTGGCTTCTGCGTTATATGAAGCATAATAACCGAGCACATAATATATGGAGGCCTGTCAAAGATTAAAAATACATTCTCAAGTCCCCTCGATCAGATTGCCTCTATTCATATCAAACCCACACCTGATATTAATAAATGTATGTGATTCCACCAGGCAGAGTGAATCTGATGGTAGGAATTCTCAATTTTAAGGTAAATTTACATTTAAAGCAGTAGGAGGAGAAATTCTATTAATTGTTTATCCATATTTGGCCCCTTCCTGCTGTTAATGGTGTTGAACCAGTGTGGACATGTCACCAATGCCTAATCAGTCAATCTGCCTTACTATAAGCGATTTCTATAATTCAGGTACTGCTGCGCTACAATAAGCAACAACAATGTTCATATCCTGATTGACCTCCGTGTCCCATCCAAGAATCCTTGAATTTTATTGGGCTTAGATGGGTCACGGAGGTCAATCGGGTTATCACACAAAGTGCCTAAATCGAACTCACGTATAAAAAAACAAACTACAGCGTCACCAAAAACTGTGGTCATTGTCATTGTACTTTGTGCAGGTACAAAGGTCAATGAGGTCACCAAGTAACACATGAGTCCCACAGGTGGGCCACACCCAAGGAACCACTGTATCCAGTTCATGAAAATGTGCACATGTGGAAACATTGGGTAATTATTTAGGGTTAACATTTAGGTTAACATTTGGGTCACATTTGACCCCACTGATCCATACACATACACTCTACCAAAGCGGTCCCTCTGTGCCCTCTTCAGATGACAAAAACAAGTGATGCAGATTGACCACTAAAAATAAAACATAAACAAGTTATTTTTTTTTTTCATTAAAAATCTTGTTTTTCTTATTCAAACTTATACAAAACTTAGTTTTTGACTTAATTTTCTTATTTGAGAGGCAATGGGCAGCACAGTGATGTTTATAATAGCATGTGTCCCTTTAGCATACAACATTTACATACTTGGGGCTTCATTTGATCCTCATCCAACATTTTGCTGCCTCAACACACACTCTTTATAGGCATAAACAAGTCTCTTATTTCAGTTATGCTAAGTTGTACCAAAACTCATTTTACAGCATAGTAATATAACAGAACCCATCATTATTTAGATTGTTTATAAACTGCATAAATATTTGTAAAAATAGACACATAAATTTAATAATGCCCTCCAACTGGCTGTCCCGGTCTGCCATAGCTCTTTCGTCATTTCTATTAGGCTAGCAACATGTGTCCATTAGTTTAGTGATTTTGATGTCCCCCGGGATTTAAATCTACAAACTGAAGATCTTCAAAAAACCGGGCCTTGATAACATGTTTAGCATAGCATTTTGCTACACATTTCTTTCCCTGACCATTTGCCTATGGCAATTTTAAGATTGTGTAGCAATTTTCCCTCTCATTTTGTACGTTTTGCTTATCACATGATCAAAGCCAAGAGACGGTTGGCAAAATTGCTAAACAAATAAAACTCCTAGCAAGAGCCACTGTTCAAAAAAAACAACAAAACAGTAAGATGAGTGTCATATGTTCCAAGTATTACACCTTCTTAATCAAAACTACAATGCAGCCTAATGCCCAGTAACCATATACATTTGTTTGTTTTGTTTTTTGTTTTTTCATGAAAGCTCTCTGGAGAATTCAAATCGATGCTCTATATTGAAATGCGATAAGGCAATTACTTGGCTGGGTTATGAATTTCCTACGTTGAAAATTTTTCAGAATGTGAATCGGACAAAACCATAACAGAACAGACTGACCTTTACCTATTTCACTCCAAAGGCATTCTGTTTCCAGGACGCGTCAAGGTTATCCTTTCTTCTAATTTGTTTGAAAGTTGTTGCCTTGTATAATAATTTTTTACCCACATAATCTTTGACATTTAACATAAGAATATCAAGCAATACAAGCAATGTTTACAATGTAATTCATACATCTGGTAGTCATGATGACATCCTATGCAAAATAAGAAAATTTGATTCACAGGTTTGTCAATTACGTATAAAATCCCTACTTTTATGTTATAGGTTAGGCACCACAGACTTACACATATAGGCATCTGTTTCTGGATGGAATTTCCCCAAATTTGCAGTGCAGTAAAAGCATACAGGTCCAGCACTCAGCTGTCTGGCAATTGCTAAGATGCATTTTTTTCTTTACTTTAAGGCTGTTTGAAACAGATGCATATTGTGTATACTATCCAAAAATGCATTTATTATAATTTGTTACTATGACATTGATAACATTACATTCCCATTTGTTTCCTGGTTTGAAGCTGCTCCTCCTGAAGGCCCAACTGTTATGTATAAAAGAGAAGCCTCCTTAAATGGATTGTCTTTGTGTATTGGCTATTAATTGGATATGGTTGATATCAAAGAAGATGGCTGCCACACATCCCAACCATTTTTATGAAAATACTAGGGAAGTTTTTCAACTATAGTAACACACTTTGTATTTCCTTGAAGACCCATTATTACAGAAGACCAAGAAATTGAGTTGTGCAGTATAGATATCTAGGCCAAACACTGAAGTTAGAGGGTTGTACAAAGGAAGAAGTTATGAGAAGGATAACAGCAGGTTGGAGCTGTTTTGGAAGGTATAAAGAAATCTTATGCAACAACAAAAATATACCTGAGGAGAAAAGTGTTTAATCAGTGCATCCTACCCACAATGACATATGGCTCAGAAACATGGTCAACAACTCACACCATTTACGCTCCCATAGCATCTGTAGTGCTGGGACACAGCGCCGCCGATTCCGTATCCGCATCGCTAATTGGCCGGCTATTCTTAGACATGCGCTATGTCATGGGACTCCCCAGCAGCCAAACGCTGTGTTAAGGCTCTGCGATTGGCTTGAACAAGGAATAAAAAACGGTTTCGTGGTACCTTCTTAGATATCGCGAAATCGATGAATCAAGTGGTCGATCTGATGTTAGAAACAGGTTCCTCACAAAAAGACCCCTTAGCTCACTAGTTTTTGAGTGCCTGGCATGTGGCATGACTTGACAGCAGCAATCGAGAATTGAGCCAGCGGATAAGGTAAGGGGAAAAAGGCTTGTATGGATCGTATTTTTCACGTTTTTTCATCTTTTTTCAAAAATAAACCTATATTATAAACTAGTCACCTAACTAGACAATTTAGTTAGGAATATTTTGGTGCGTAAATCATTACGATAGGCCAAGTATTTTGCACAATCTCCAGTGTACAAAAAATCCGAATCAACGCTATCTGACCGGGTCCGAATATGTTAACAAGTTGTTGTGTACGTGTCAGCCACTTGGCATGTTACCGTCGAAAACTTGTGAACTCCCTAGCGCAGTGAAGATTTGCCAAGGTCGCAGTGGCTCAAATTACTTTCTGACCGTGATTCTACAATGGCCGGCGCTGTGTGCCAAGACAACACGTAAATGTGGTGAACTGGAGATTTGGAGGATAAAATACAATCAGCCCAAAGAGCAATGGAATGCCAAATGCTACATATCTCCCTTCACAACAAAAGTTAGATACACTATTAACAAAAAGAACGCAGCAATCAATGATATTTTGATGAAGATAAAACAATCAAAATGGAGCCACGTTGCCAGAAGAAACGACAATAGGTGGTCAACAAGAATGACAGAATGGCAATCAAGAGAAGGAAAACAAAGGAGAGGTAAGCAAAAGAGGAGGTGGAGAGATGATGTAACAGCTTATATCAGTGTGATCTGGATGAGAGATGCAAAAGAAAGAGAAACTTGGAAGGTTCATGAGGAGGGCTGAATACAGATTATATTTATGTCAACTCCAATGTGGTGATATATGTCCAGAATTAAAAGTGCTGCAGTTCAACAATGGTATGCCCTCAAAGCAAATACTCCAAAACGACAGTATGCAGTGTCAAAGCTCCACAATTTAAATCTGTGGGAATCTTCTCCAATAAATATAATCATTTCCTTTTTCGGAGCAGTCCAGAAGATATCGCTGTCCTGCAGTTCAAGATGACACTGTCTATATGTCCCTTGGTGAGACAAATCATTGTATGTGAAAGAAGGTAGTAAGTGCAATAGCTGCCATTTGGCAGAAATTCGCATCAAACATACAATGGTCTTTGGTCAGTGGATCTTGAAATGGTCAATAGCCACTGACACAAGGAGAGATAAATTGAGATCTATCCTAATACATGGCAGCACACAGATGCATCACATGGCAGCTACTGCACTTATGACCTTCTTGCATTCACACAGAATATTCTGCAGTATATCAGTCTGGGATATGTAAAAAATATCACCAAAAGTTCCATCTGTCACAAATGTCCACTTTTAGGATCACAATTTGGAATCCTCTTTTGATTCCCAGGACTTCAAAGATGATTGCAGACTAAATATAGCTTTACGCTCATTTGTTATCCAAAATCCTGGTACTACACAGACCTACCAACTCTGCATATAAAAATTAACTACTGCCAATCTTCTTTAGTAAGCTCAGCTATATTTATATTTTGGCAGCTAGTTTTTTCCATCTTTAAGATAGGCATTACACCCATCTTACATTATCCAATACAAAAGTTCAATGATGACATCATTGGAAATTACTCATATGTTGAAATCTTTAATTTGCATTATTCTTCTTAGCATATCTACAAGTCATTGGTAATGGCTTGTGGTGGTGTCATGGCCCGCGTTTGAGACTGGGGGCGGATTGGGAACAGTCAGTGGTTTACACCCTACTCTTATTCAACACTGACTGCGATGTTCATGTACAGTTGTGACTCTCTGTACACGGGACCTATAGCTTAACATCCCCTCCGAAGGATGGGATGCTTTCATGATTCATTTGCCCAATTCCAAGTGAACCATGGAGGAGAGCGGTATTCTGCATTTAATCAATAGCTTGTATACAAATTAAATCCAGAATTGAGCACCCAAATAAATCCCAGTAAGTGACCCCAACGGGATTCGAACCCGGGATTTTTTGGTAGATTTGCACCACAAGCAAGCACCCTAACTGCTAGACCATGCTCTCTTAATTTGCATCATGCCTGGAAAATCCCATGCTATTTATAACAGCTTTTTCCAGAAATGTCCCTGAACATGTAAACAGATTGCATTATCAATATAGCTCAAGGGGAAATTCCATTTTTCTCTTGCAAGATGAAATAAGGTATTTTCCCTGTTAGGAAGCTTTCCTCAAAGTTACATACCAAAATCACCAAATGGATGATAGCCTACTATAACAATAGATAGATAGAAAGACCCAAAAATTACACAAACTTAATTTCATGGTTGTTTGTTTTAAACACAGAGAACATTCTTGAATATCTCCCTTCACAACAAAATTTAGATACCTATTAAACAAAAAGAATGCAGCAATCAATGATATTTTTGATGAAGATAAAACAATCAAAATGGAGGCCACGTATGCCAGAAAAACGACAATAGGTGGTCAACAAGAATGCAGAATGGCAACAAGAGAAGGACAACAAGGAGAGTAAGCAAAAGAGTTTGAGAGATGATGTAACAAGCTTATATCAGTGGATTCTGGATTGATAGATGCAAAAGAAAGAGAAACTTGGGAAGGTTCATGAGGAGGGCTAATAACAGATTAAAAAAAAATATTTTATGTCAACTCCAATGTGGTGATATATGTCCCAATTAAAGTGCTGCAGTTCAACAATGGTATGCCCTCAAAGCAAATACGCCAAAACGACAGTAGCAGTGTCAAAGCTCCACAATTTAATCTGGTGGGAACTTTCTCCAATAAATATAATCATTTCCTTTTCGGAGCAGTCCAGAAGATATCGCTGTCCAGCAGTTCAAGATGACACTGCCCTATAGGTCCCTTCAGTGGACGCAAATCATTGTATGTGAAAGAAGGTCGTAAGTGCAATAGCTGCCTGGCAAGAAATCCCGCCAAATCAAACATAACAATGGTCTTTGGTCGTGGATCTTGAAATGGTCAATAGCCACTGACACAAGGAGAGATAAATTGACATCTATCCTAATCCATGGCAGCACACAGATGCATCACATGGCAGCTACTGCACTTATGACCCTTCTTGCATTCACACAGAATATTCTGCAGTATATCGTCTGGGATATGTAAAAAATATCCACCAAAATTCATCTGTCACAAATGCCCAGTTTTAGGACAACAGACTGGAATCCTTTGTTGATTCCCAGGAACTTCACAGATGATTGCAGCCTAAATATAGCTTTACGCTCATTTGTTATCTAAAATCCTGGTACTACACAGCCTACCAACTTCTGCCATATAAAAATTATACTGCCAATCCTTTTTAGTAAGCTCAGCTATATTTATATTTTGAGCAGCTAGTTTTTTCCATCTTTAAGATAGGCATTACAACCATCTTACATTATCCAATACAACATTTCCCATGATTGACATCATTGGAAATTACTCTATGTTGAAATTTTAATTTGCATATTTCTTCTTAGCATATCTACAAGTCATTGGCTAATGGCTTGTGGTGATGTCATGGCCCGCTTTGAGACTGGGGCGGATAGGGAACCGTCAGTGGTTTACACCCGACTCTTATTCAACACGGCTGCGATGTTCATGTACAGTCCCGTGTACTCTCTGTACACGGGACCTATGGCTTTAACCATCCCCTCCGAAGGATGGGATGCTTTCATGATTCATTGCCCAATTCCAAGTGACCATGAGGAGAGGGTATTCTGCATTTAATCAATAGCTTGTATCAGATCAATCCAGAATTGAGCACCCAAATACATCCCAGTAAGTGACCCCAACTGGATTCGAACCCGGGGGATTTTTTTTGGAGATTTGCACCACAAGCAGCACCCTAACTCTATACTACATGCTCTCTTAATTTGCATCATGCTGGAAAATCCCATGCTATTTAATAACTTTTTTCCAGAAATGTCCCGAACATGTAAACAGATTTGCAGTATAATATAGCTCAAGGGGAAATTTCCATTTTTCTCTTGCAAGATAATAAGGTATTTTCCCTGTTAGGAAGCTTTCCTCAAAGTTACAATACCAAAATCACCAAATGGATGATAGCCTACTATAACAATTAGAGAATCAAAGATAGGGATTTGTTTTTTTGCCTATTCAATCGTGTCATATTTGGATGGGCAGTCCCACTATTTGAGAAGTGGATGCCGGCGCAGCGGTATCACTACGATAAAAATATGGACTGCCCATCCATATGACACGATATTAGATAGGCAAAACCACAAATTCCTATCTTTTATTCCATTCTATTTAGTTTTGTGTTGTTTTAATCACCGAAAATAGTTTCATTTCATAATATTAGTTTAAACACAAAATATTCACCCACTGTAAAAAATGGAACTAACCCGTACTACCTGCTTGCACTGCGTAACCTTTTACACGCGCGCGTAAACACTCGCGCGGCGACGCACTATC
The DNA here is from genome assembly GCA_023653785.1 of Ophioderma brevispina. Taxonomy (NCBI): domain Eukaryota; kingdom Metazoa; phylum Echinodermata; class Ophiuroidea; order Amphilepidida; family Ophiodermatidae; genus Ophioderma; species Ophioderma brevispina. Next base: position 58,173 of record JAMKCH010087460.1, on the reverse strand, counting down.
TAATTTCGTCTCATATAAGATAGTGCAACAACCAATGATATTGCGTGTTGCTTACTCAACCCCGCCCACGAATAGAATAGATAATAGAAAGACCCAAAAATTACACAAACTTACTTTCATGTTTTTGTTTTTAACACTAGCAACCATTCTTGAATGTCTTGCCACTGCTTTGGATTATTATTGTAAAATAGAATATTTTAAAAAAAAAAAAAAAAAAAAAACAAGTCATGAATTTTTGGCATCCTGATCTTAAATATTATTTTAAGTTCTGTTACAAATACAAGCACTTCAGCTACATTTAATCATGAAAGGAATGTTCCTCCATGCCCTTTCCTGCCATTTATAATTCATTTGAGTTTGTTGATTATGAATGTGGACACTACACACAGTTCACACACTGATTGTCTATTGTTGATTCCATCTTTCCAATACTCTTGTGCACTTACGACCATATTCTAAGTTTCAACTTTCAATCAGGGTTAATAGGCCTCCTCAGGTAAGTAGTAAGAGGCTATAGTGATAATGTACTCTGCTATTGCTTGATAATGTCCCAGCATGTTCAGCCTGGAAAGGTCACCGTACTGTAAAAATTATTATCATGTGGGGGGAAAAAACAATCTGAACTAAAGTACTTAAAGTATGAACTTGGATATGAAGCACACAATCAATCTAAATCTTTTGCCGTATCCTTCTTCCGGTACATCAGACTTTGCAAACCTAAAAGTTGAATGTTTTTTCCCGGAAAACTTGACTATTATAGCATTAAAGAAATAATTCAACCAAGAATAACCTTTACTTAAATCAAGTTGATGCTTTCCTTCCATACAAGATTTTAATTTAAACAAATAAAAATATAAAATTAAAAAAGAAACTAAATCTGGCAAATATTATACTACATGGGCATGTTTACTCATCACCATGATTAGGTATGAGTTTGTTGATGTTGATTGAGAGAGAATGAGAGAGGAGAGAGAGAGAGAGAGAAAGGGAGAGGGAGAGAGAGAGAGAGAGAGGAGAGAGAGAGGGAGAGAGAGAGAGACTGTTTGACCCTAATCTTAATCCAAAACTAATGATCCTAACTCTAATTAAAGTCCTTATTCTCCCAATAACCAACTGGACAAAATCAGAAATTTAAAGTTGTTTAGCTTTACGCTATAAAATTTAAAAATTGTGTTTAAAACTTAAACACAAAACTTGTCCAGATATTGTAAACATGTTTAAAAATCCCAAACACCTTAAATCAGGCCATAAGGCATTTGAACTGTGCACTTTGACACCAAATAGTACAGGAAAGATGTCACATGTGTTTATGGTTCAAACATGCTTACAAAATCTGGATTATTTTGGTGTTTAAATATTAAACACTATTTTACAACTTCTACAGTGAACTTATCATCATGCTGAGGTCATCAAACGAACCATGTAAATCACACACAGTTGTAATGACTTGGAAGGCTGCCATTCCTTACCGCTTATTATTATAAAAGAAGAGTAATACTCCGATATCATGCCTATAACGAGCGTCTAAGCATGGAGGTAAACCACAAAATGCGCACATTATTGAAATTGGCATGAAAATGATTCAGCTTCCTTGAAGGAAAGGGTCACATACTCGTAAGTGATTAGCCCATGTCTGGAGGGGAGGTCGTGCTTCAGTAGAAAGCACCAGCTCCTGAAATGGCAAAAATTCAATTTCCTGACATGTCTTGCTTATCAAATGAAAACAATATGACAGCTTCCCTCTGATGGCCAAATAAAACCATGCTTTGTTTGTTTTGGAAATGAAATCTTGATATTAACTTGAACAATTTCATTGATTATTTGCGACAGATTTCATTTAGTTTCTAGTCTCCTTATATCCAGTAAACAGTGAATGTTATATAATTTGTCAATTGCAGTCATTACCTGATTTTCTGGTAAATTTAAATTTCTATTGTACTAATTTGTTACAACCATGTCCTTTGCTTTGCTTTTATTTATGGGGGGTATTTTTGTTTTTGTTTATTTTTGCTCACTTTGTTGTTTGCTTTGTTTATTTTTGTGTTTTGTTTTGCTTCTCTAATTGACATCATGCTGATCATATTTACCACATCTAGCTGTTTTTGGGCCATTCTTCGGTCATGTTTGTGACCTAAAACCAGTAAATTTTTACTTTCAACCCAATGCTGTTTTGTCAACGTAACCAATCTGTTATTACTTTTTACATCATTAATAACATTGAGTCAAAACCAAATGAAAAATAATGTTTCCACTTTCACTTGATTGGTTATTTTGTCATGGGAGGCAAATAAAGTTCAGTCACGTGTGTGACCATCAGAAGATCACACACATGACCAAAGTTTATTTTCCCCCATTAAAAAATAACCAATATAGCAATGTTGTTTGATGGTGTGTGCAAAGGGGGGGGGGGGTCAGGAGTCCCTCGCTTTTCTCTTTCATGTGGGGGAGTGGTCAGTTAGGAGAAGCACATCCACTCTGGTTAATGTTGGGTATTTTGTTGGTTATTCAAGAGAAATGTGGGTGGATTGAAGGCAGTCTTGAATATCTCACATGTTTGAAACTGTCAGTTTGAATCGTGTCACCCTCCCCCAGACATCATCCCCCCTCCCCCGACATCATCCACCCCTCCTACAACCACCCTCTCATCTGCCCTTCAGATTTGTGAGGAATTGGTGACAGAAAATTGGGTTTCCCAGCTAAAGAAAAATTTGTAAAGGTTATGTTACTAGTCAGTGGAACCACAGGTACCTGGCTCTACATTTCTGAAATTCTCAGTAGCATGTCACTGTTGTTACTGAGAGAGTAAACAATATGAGTAAGAAAAAGAAAAAAAAATAAAGTGAGGAAACCCCTTCAAAATCACTAAGGCAAAATCACTAAATATAGGGGTATTTGATGTGCATTTTAGGGTGGTCACTTTCCTAGCAGAAAGCAGATGACATAACTGTTTATTTCCAATAAATGAAGAAACATTGCTTTGAACATGTTCACACAAAGATACATTTGTAACTAAGAATGCATGATACTTCACCACACTGGTTAGAAAGTGTGATTCATACTTTTCGTTCAGAGAGGCACCCTACTGCACTGCAAAGGGCCGCAAAAAATCCTTGATAACATCTTTGAAAATGGCATCTATACTTAATTGCTATGGAATAACATGCCAAACCCAAGCAACATTTTCAATTACTCAAGAAACATTTCTGCTCAAGAAGTAAGTGTATCAGCGTCAAACACATTGTATCCAAGCATACTGGCATGACTCACAGCAGAGACATTCAATTCAAACCAGTACTTGTTAAAGAGGCTATGTTAAACCTCTTGAGTGGCATAACAAGTTATGACACAGCTTGATACGATCAACATCCACCACACCTCTGTTGGCATTATGATTTGGTTTCTAAGGAGTACGCGCAAGCCAACTTTAATAAACTCGGAGATGAGCAAGCGTGTATTCGTTTGCGATTTTAGCGTCGCAAAAATTCATGAGCGATTTTCCACTCCTGCACTTACGCGAATTTGTAAAGCGTTTGCAAAACGCGTAGAACTCTGATGTTGCTAGGACTTGTCTAAGAACGCACCTGATTAATTACGCATCTCACCTTTCATGCACCCATTTTTTTGTTTTGCTGCGTGACATATAGGTGTAAAATAACGTGAGACGCATCGTCTCTAGTGAAGATGGAAATTTCCCTCTAAAAATGTTCTTTTTCGACGAATTTCAGGAAAACTAATACGGTGACACCATTTTTTTATTTCGGTATTTTCATGTATGCAACTTAGACCTAAACATATGTGAAAATCAGAAAAACGTTCGGCCCCTTTGTTATCTTTTTGGAGCACTTTAGTATCGGTAAATCACATTTTCCCATACAGTTGCGTGGTAAATAATGTAAAATTTTGAGCAAAAATGTACTTTTTGAAAGTCTTTTTTCTCAAAAATGAATATGGTAAGCCCTATTTTTTATTTCAGATTTGTTATCAGCACAAATGAATGTACTATATATCAAATTTTAAAGAAATTCTTCGGCCCATTTAAATCATGATGCCAACACCTTAAGAAGAAAAACAAGTATTTTAATTGAAGCTTTGAACAGAATTGATCACTAAAAGGTTATACCGATACATTAACAAATATATAAACATTATTTGTTTATTTATGAGTCAATACACTTATTTCTGTGATCCATTAAACACAAGACACGCCGCTTAATCTCCGTAGGTTTACTAAACATGCAAAAACATTAGTGATTCTAAGATGACTTCTATGAAAAATATAGCTATTGAATGCATTTTACTGGTAATTTCTCAAATCCTGAAATACATTATCTATTTGTGAATTTAGAACAAGCAAGGTAAACACAGTACTAAGGGCAGCGTCAAAACCGAGGTGCAACTAATCAAAGGGTATGTTATATAAATTTGCTTTTAAGGTTTCATAGCATTGCTACAAGTGCCTATTAATGCAAATTATCATACCAAGTGTCTGAATACCAGCGTATGGATTTCACGGTGGAATTTTGGTACAAACAATGGCCAGAATTGCTCAATTTATGAAAAGGGCATCAAATTTGGTAAGAATGTGTTAATTGATATGCTGAAAAATATTATTTAATTATGGACACATTTTATATCTGTCCAAGATGGCTATCAATTCAAGATCGTGATCAAAAGTCATTGGGGTTATTGGGGTTAAAATTCAAACAGGGTTGCCCATAGCACTTTCTGTTTGCTCACACATAGTATCTTACGGGCTATGCAGAAAGATTATCCGTATTACTTCTTTTTTTTTGCTTACATACAGTATCCATCCTGAACATCATATGCAAGAAGCATATGTTCCAAGTTTTTATTTAATTTGGTCAACTGGTTCGTCATCTTGATAAAAAAATAATGATAAAAAACACCACAAATTTGTAGAGTGGGGTTGGGCAATGATGACATGCATGCTGAAGGGTGTACAAATTTAAGTCATTAATATGCCTCTTTTTTAAAACATAATCGACATGTTTCACTAAATTTTACCCACTATCTTTAAGTTTGGTATTGAAAATAATACTGAGTTGAATGATGCTATCTACTGAAGATAGCAAACCATCATTTTGTACATTACCTTCAGTAATCACCAGAATAAAATAGTTTTAAAAGACCTCCTTGAATTCCAATATTGTATTCTCAATACCAGAGGAAAACACATTCATCCTTTGCCTGGCCACTTTACATGCATATTTTCATCTGCTATTACAAAAACCCAAAACATTAAAACCCAGGTTCTCAATTGTCATGACAACAAATGATTCATGCATAAAAAGAGATCAATGCACTTCTTAGAAGCCAGTGAAAACAAACTTTCTTATACATACCCTTCTTCTCCTACTATGCTGAAAAGAATATTGCATCACATGCACACATTACTTTTTAAAGGCATTCTTGGTTGATCACATCGGCAAAGGCAGTACATAAGTACATAACCCTAGTAACCTGTCAGATTGTATTTTTCAGAAACCCAAAATAAATAAATCAGAAATATCAGAAAATAATCTACAGAAAAAAAATTGAGGTGTCCATATGAAGGTTAAGACATTAAAAATATATTGTCCTTTTTTGCTCAGTTGGTAAGATATTTCTAATTTCTGAGCCATCTCTCGTTGAAAGCTTGTAATAGATAAAATATATGAGGTGACCAATTTTTTTTAAATTTGGGTCAACGTTGGGCAATACAATAGTTTTGTTTTGTGCAAATTACTATGTATAGACTAATATGATACAGGCAAAGGTAAAAGGGGATAGACCTGTGTACACCAGTATGGTGTGTCCGTCTCTTTTTGAAGTGATTGGGGCCAGACTCCACCATATGCTGTTGCTGTATGGGATCACAGCACTTCCTCCACAGTGGGTCTGTAAGCAATGAATAACTTTGCTGTTACCCATTTGTACATCTGGGTTGAGAGGAGTAATTGAGGTCATGTGTTTACCCAAGGCACATCATGTTGGTCACCACAGTGCTCAAACTCACAACCTCTGGTGTGTAGGTCAAGCACTCTATCCATACACGTAAGTCCGGGGAGATGGGGGTATATACCCCCAATATTTTGATGAGAGGGGATGGTCAATATGATCATCCCCCAATGTTGATGCCCATGCAAGTGTTTTTGACCAAAATAACCTCATATTTTACCATAATCTTTTATGTTTCGCATGCATTTCTTATAATTACAATTACATTTAACAATTTTAGGTTCTAAATGGCATTTTTTAGCGCGCTTTGCACGCACATACAATAACAATAACGGATATTGTCAGCAAACCCCGTTTCATTCATAAAATTTCATCATCACCATCCCCCAATGTCAAAAAGAAATTTATGCCACTGGGTCTCTCTATCCACTGAAGAACATGCACCCATACAATACAAAAGTGGGCTTCAATTATAAGCCACATGCTTTTTGCCAGTTATGGATAGAACAATTGGGCATTTTCTCAATTTTCCTTTTATATTTAAAAAAATAATCTTGCAAAATTTTTAAATATTTGATTCAACTCTATATGATCATTCTTGAAATTTGTCAGAAATATTTGGCAAATGTGGTCAAATTAAATTAGGTATAAAATTGTTTTAAAAATTTGGGATAATTTCTAGACCTTTGGAACACATCCTCAACTACAAAATAAAAATCATGACATTAAAAATAAAAAAAAACAATGTACAAGCTTAATTTCATTTTAAATAGAGAAATATTACATTTCACTGTGCAAACATACTAAGAGACTGTTTAAGATTTACTGATGAACTGGTGCAGTGATATGAATCTTCTCATATAATACAGTAACTTGGGTATTAATTCATTGCCGGGGGACAATACTTATAGAAGTTACTTTATGTACATTTAAAGTGATTTTCAGTTTTGAATATATGTTAGAGATTGCTTCAAATAGCTGGTAAGTATTTTGTTTTGGAAAAATAATGAATTGCAAATTACAACATATTTGAGAAATTCTTATAAATTTATCTTCTGGCTAACTACACCAAACATTTATGTTTCATGTCTATTTAATAAAGACAAACAAGGGATTAAAGATACATTTACATCCAAATACATAAAACAAATCTGTTTTCTTCATGTTTATTTGATCAAGCTGAGCAAGAGATTTAAAGATATAATTTTCTTACAAGCATGCTTGCCCAATGTTTTCCATGCATGTGTTTGCAGTCTTTTAGGCATGGGCAATATATCTTATCAGCAATTAAAAGTCCATGGTCCGATCGCTGATAGCCTCATCCCCAGGGACCCCCAGATTTTACAGGAAGTGGTCAAAATTTTGGTGTCAGAGGAAAGTTAGTATTTTTCTCATTTACCCTGTGAAATTTTAGGGCTAAAGATGTTTGGTTCGGATATTATGAGCGAAAACATGCCTCATTTTGGTCGACCAATATTAATTTGACACAGTACTCTGTGGGATTACAAAATCATGTTTTTAGCTTTCACTTCAAAATGGGTTGAAATATCAGCATGAAACTTTGCAGATGGAGTTCTGGAGTGAAGGTCATTCTATCAAGATGAAAAATTTATAGAATTAAATTGGGTCATCCCCCTTACAGAGAGCAGACCACAATCATCAATGCAAGTTGCCTCCACCATCCTCCATATGGCGCCCTGGGTATATATGGCTGAAGTTGATGACTCTACAAGGAATTGGCTGTTGAATCACGACCTTGCTATCCAGTCCTTCCTCGTTTGTGGTATCCAATAGAAGAAGCAATTTAGCATTTCCAAAGGACAGAAGACATGATTGCTGGTACACATTAACCTGCATTACAAGTGAGGTTTCACCATGCTTTCTATTTTGACAAGGAGCTTGTGACCAGTGAATCATGACCCAATTTGGAATTATGAGCTCATAATTTGGGGGTTTGACGCATTCTGATATTAATTTTATCTTAAATCACTTCTAGGGTTACGGACAACACAACAACAAACATAATCGAAAAGCATACGGCAGTTGTTTATGTACATCTTTGGTTATACTGATTTTAACTACACTGATTAAGATCTTGATCTCTTTTCCTCTAAACACCATGTCACTTTTTCTTTTCTGCGCAAATACTTAGTTTGCAACAAAGCACACACATTTACCTACATCTTTGTCAAAAGTAGGTGGCACACCTTGTGGAAATCAGCTCTTTTATCATTGACATAATCGGCCATTTTTGAAGGTACGAAATTGACCTTAGTTTTGGTATCAAGCTGAATCCTTTGCTAACCCTAAACCCTCTCCCCTTCCCACCGTCAATGTTTTATTACTGTTGTCGCACTGTAACACAATTTCAGATTTCAACTTTGTACCGGGGGAGAGGGTGAACGTTTTACTGTAGCGGTAAGAAAAGTGGGCCAACACTTTTGTCCAAGATTGTGCATGGAAAAAAGGTGCTGGGTTGGTTACTTGAAGGTCTGTAACTTGAGAATTCTCCATTGGATTTACATGGAATTTTCACGGACTGGGGTAAAATTTTGATATTCTTTCAAACGACTGAATATTGCAGTTAAGGTAGTTATAATTTACAACAGCAACTTTACATGCTCAAACAAGCTATCTTAACACTTTTTGACCTATTAATGCATTAAGTAATGTAATTCCACGTGTCATTGAAGTCAATCAAGTAACGTACAACCATAGTAAATTTTGTATTATTTCTCGGTTGGTGGCATGAATGTTTTCGAAAGAAAAATTCCAAACCATAAGGCATAAAACAGTAAATTGACTAAAATACATTAAAAATAGCAAACATAGACGGCTGTATCTCATCTTCAGTAGACAGAGTCACAACAATGCATATTTTAAAATGGTGGAAGTCTTCATGCTGAAGCTCAAATTGTATTAAACTTTACGTTGTAAATAATTATTTTTCACTAATAGTGTGTGCATGTGTGTATGTGTGGGGGGGGGGGGTGTGTGTGGTGTGTGTGTAATGTGTATGTGTGTGGGTGGTGTGTGTGTGAGCAGTGGGTGTTGGTCGATGTGCGCGCACACTCGCGTGCACGTGTCCGTGTTGAGAGCGTCGCGTGCGTCTGCGTGGATGTTGAAGAGATCGGCGTAATATGGTTTATTCTATTCGTAATAACATGTCTAAACCGTGACTACAGTTACAAACACAAAATTTAGATTCTCAACGTAGTCAATGTCCAAATATTAAGCTCAAGAATGCTCTAGAGTAAAGCATTCCAATTATAAAATTTAATTAGCCATGGGAAATATAAATAACACCACAATGTTCAAGTTACATTGATTAATTTCAAAATCATGTCGTCATTGAAACTCAAAAATGGAAAAGAAAATACAGCTAACCGATTATGATGATGGGGAGGAGGAGAAGGAGGAGGAGAAGAAGGAGGAGGAGTGGAGGAGGAGGAGGTGGAGGAGGAGGAGGTGATGAGATCTTTTCCAATGCAACGTCGTATTACGCTAGTCTATTCCTGTTTTTCAACGCGCTACCTATTTAATACTGAAATATTGCAATGTAAAGACACATTTTAGCGTTCATCAATGAGACTAAAAACGACAATCCACGGTATTCATTGTGGTAATCAATACAGCTTCTCGATATGCCAACAATATAAAAGAACAGAGAGTACTTACCTTATTTTTATATATATTGGCATATCGTGCGTTTCCAATTTAGAGCAACTATTTCACTGTGAAAATTGCACAATAGTATGGATTATCATTGTAATCTACTCAATTATAAAAGATTTATACACCTAAAACAACGAAATAAAGATTACTGCTTTCGACAAAAATATTTAGCAATGTATGTTAAGAAGTCACGTAACCGACACAGTTAAGCTGAGTGGCTTAGCGGTAATGATGTCAGACGCGTAATCTAATGAAACGTTGTATGGTGAGTTCGAGTCCCAGTCATTGCATGTTTTTTTTTGTGTGTGTGCTTTATTTTACTATTAGCTATTGTAAGAAGATCATGCACAAAGTATAGCTTTTGATTTATGTTATTAACGTTAACATTTCAGTGCTCATATCGGTCATATAGGCCCAAAATGCATTAAATTGATTATTTGTGACCTGTCCCTAAGCCGAACAAGATATAAACATTTTTAAATACGGATATCAAAGTAGTTTTTCTTGTGTGTATTTGAGCCAAATTTGGAGTTGATATCTTTATCCGTTTTCTTTTTATGACCAAAAAACAGAATTTATACGATTTTTTTTCGACTTCGCGCACACAATCTTTGTCAAAAGTATTTGGCACACCTTGTGGAAATCAGCTCTTTTACATTGACATAATTCGGCCATTTTTGAAGGTACGAAATTGAACTTTTTTTGGTATCAAGCTTGAAGCCTTTGCTAGTCCCTAAAACCTCCCCCTTCCCCACCGATCAATGTTGAGTACTGTTAGGCGCACTGCAACACAATTTCAGATTTCAACTTTGTTCCGGGGGAGAGGGGGACAATTTTACTGTACGGTAAGAAAAGTGTGCCAACACTTTTGTCCAAGATTGTAGTAACGGAGCGATGCATATATTGGAGCCGTGAACCAAAATGTATCTTGAATATTCTACACATCTACACATGAATGCATTAACACAAGATTATTCTTACATGCTGAAGTGCTTTACAGACCTACTTATTAAATATGGTTTAATGTGTTTCTACATTCACTGTATGAGGTCAAAAGTGGAACATGAGCCCAGAGATTTCGACTAGCAATGATATCAAAGCGTGTTTCATTTAGCTGTCATTCAGAACTGTGGTTTGATAACCATGCATTCACAACTTAAAACGTGACCACACATTACCATACTATGAGAGATTTCAAATATCTGTGAAACAACACACTACTGCTCTATACATAGATGCTTTGTCACATGGACTTAATAAGTTTTCATGACACGATATTTGCGTGATTTCTCAGGATTTTTCTTTTAAAGTAGTCTTTCAATGACATGAGGGTATGTGACTAACAACATAGATAGCACCCACTGAAAAATACCCTTCATTGCAGAAAAATGACTTTTAAACTTTAGAAAATGACAAACATTATTTTTGTTATATTATATTACATTAAAGGTGTCCTACCTGATCATCCTTTTCTTTATATCATAGGAAAGACCACTGACAATTTATTTTTAATTCTAACTTTTCATTTGAAACCACGACAGCAGTCGTGAGCAATAACTGCATGTATTACAATAGCCAATCGATTGCTGTACAAGTATATTCCTGTAACTGGAAATAAACCATATAACTTTTTTAAGAATGGGAAAAAATTGCAGAAAAGATGAGAAAAAAGCAAGGTTTAAACTTTCTAACAATACCCAAACCTCAGGTTTGATAGGGTAAGTGGTGGGATCAAGGCTGAGGATTGGGTAGTGTCTCTAGCTGTGGCACGACTGGCATTGACAATAACAATTTATCTCCACAATGCCCTAGTATTTTTTGGGAGTTTCCATAACCTGACCCATCTGACACACTTTTTTCTGACACACTTATGAATTTGGAAACCCTTCACGGAATAAAGCACAGGTTTATTCCGTTAAGGTTTCCAAATTCATAAGTGTGTCAGAAAAAAGTGTGTCAGATGGGTCAGGTTATGGAAACTCCCATAATTTTGTCCATGGTGTGTCTTTAAATTGAAGACCTTAGGAGTAGTCTGTCTCCTGTGCCATCCATTGCTTCTTGTTACACCACATATTGCATTGTTGTCCACTACATTGGTGTTTCCATCTCAACCACACCATTAAACATAAAATAGTTTCCAACTTGGCTCAACATCATAGGAACTTGCCAATTTAAAAGCAGCATTTTGAATCTTGAGAACTTTTTAGTGTTAGGTCCATGGCCCTATCAAAAATAGCCTTGTCCCAAGAACCCCAGATTTTACCAGAGGTGATCAAAAATTTGATGGCTGAAAAAGACTATAATTTTTCTTATTTACCCTGTGAAATCTTAGAGCTAGAGTATCTTTGGTTTGGATGGTATGGGCAAAAAGTGCTCCATTTTGGTCCACTAATATTAACTAGTTACAAAGTACTCTATGGGGATTATAAAATCATATTTTCAGCCCTCACATCAAAATAGATTGAAATTTCAGCACAAACTTTTGGGGGTCAAGGTCACCCATTCAAGATGAAAACTAGCTAAGCTCAAATTGGTGTTCTTGATGTAGAAAATCACAACTTCGTAATAAAATTCTAGATCCGGAAGTTTTAATTTACACAGTATCCTATGTTATTGCTATACTGTACATAGGTTTTACTGCATAAAAATGAAAGATACGATTCATCTCAGACTTTGGGATTGAGCAGTTCAGGTAAGTATCTTATTATAAAATCATTCTGTTTACCCATAAGGATGCTGATTCGGTTGGGTTTTATCATTTCAGGTGAGGACTAATGTATATAACCATGCAAAAATATTGATTTTTAACATTTTTGAGGGCGCACTATTTTCCAAATGTGCCAATGTCTCTTTAAGTAAAATATTTTAGCGGCAAAATCTTTTGCTACATAAGCTCAAATGTGCATGTACATGAGTCCCAACCAAAGAACCAACTACAATGGAGGGCTGTGTGGCTATATACTATATACAATCGTCCTTGCAGTGTGAGAGATAATGTACCTATGCACCAACAGCACAGAGGATTTTGGGACTCTGGAGTACACCACTGACGGTATACTTCAACAGGACACCACCTACTGCAGGATTAAAGGTGCAACGAGAGATTTCACATAACAGGTTTCCCTAAAAAATGTGAAATTCTGATTTTTGCACTAATGTAAAGCTTTCCATCAAAAAAATAAAGGAATAAGCTGAGAAATGTTTCTTTGGTACAGAAATTGTGAAATTTCGAATTTCGTATACGAGCAAATATGAAATTCCGCCTATATTTCATAGTGAAATATAAGTAAATCAAAATGTCCCTCTTTCTCTTTTTTAAGACATTTCTGTAGCCAAATACAAGGTAAGAAATCTATTGAGTGTCTAATCTATATGAAATTACTATTATGGGTGCCTGAAAAATCTCTTGTTGCACCTTTAATAGAAAATCTGCTTAGAAGTATGATATATATATTTGGCTGATTCCACACCACTAAATAAATCTGGTCTGGTACACTCTGGCCAAAAAGAGTTTAGAAAAAAGTGGTAGGTCTAAGTTAAAATTGAAAAATAGTACAAACTGGAGCTTTCTGTTCCAAATTAAATTATTTTAAAGATGCAAATAAGCAAGATATTAAGATCGCACTGTCTGTGAGGCTTTCTACTGAGTAATTACAGTATTAATTTTAACCCCACCACATAGGAATATTTCAACTAGAAGCCATAGTTTAGTAGGGGATCAAGGCTCATTACATTCGAGTCAACCCCTATGGATTGTTCTGGCTGAATGGGATGAAGAGGTGTAAAGTTCCAAGGTAATACCTATTGCTAGTGACCGAGTCCCTTTGTTAGCAAAACATTGATGTTTTAATTAGGGCCATTTTGTACATAAATGAATGGCAAGTTATTTGGTAGTGTGCAACCTGGCAATCGTAGCTTGGTAATGAGTACTATATGGTCACACCAGAATACATACACATGGAATAACTACTATAAAGTGTACACTGAAGTGCAGAATCTTGCAGTGTAAAAAATGCTTGATTTAGGAGTTGGAGAAAAGAGGATTCAGTCCTTCTACAGACCCAGCTACATGCAGAATTTAAACAATCAACAATCAAAAATGTAATATGGTAAGAGCTTACCTGATCTGGATCACTGGAAGAAAACATGGGTCTTGATGAGAAGGTAAATCCTGGTGACTTGTGTTTGATTTCCTCAACTGTCTGCATGTGACTATCAAAATTGAAGACACTGCCAGGTGTAGATGAGCCTCCCCGACCAGGAGTTGTTGAATTACTTGGGGTTTTGGGATTATCATTGGTGCCATCCTCAAGAGCTGTGGAAAGCAGGTGAAATGAATGGAGAAATAAACAGTTCAAAATAAATAAGTCCCCCCCCCCCCGACAAAGGTACATTTTTCTGGAAAAGTTAGGCTCCTTAAAGGTGCGTGTTCCGATCGTCTTTGGGACCCCCTGATTTACCCGGAAGTAGTATTGATTTTGATATCAGATGAAAGACCGTATTTTTCTCATTGTTGTCCTGAAATTTGAGCCCTCAGATCCATTTCATTCCCAAGATATAAACAAAAAACCACCGTTTTAGTGGTTAACCATCAATATTAGCACAGTATTGAATAGGGCTTTGCAATGTGCATTATTGCTTCTACCATCAAAACCGCAAGTTTGTTTCCCACGGTACTTGATGGGGCATATGTGCAAGTGCCAGGCTCTCATATTAAGTAGAGAACACAATAGACATAAATCGGAGCAAGCACCTTTAACCTGTTACAAAAATGTGAAATGTCACTGCAATGTTTCACATTTAATGTGCAAAAAAAATCACACAACAGTTAATCTTCTCCCTGAATTGACGTCATTTATTAAATTTGATGACGAATTAAAAATGACACTTCCGTGCATAGGATTTAACAATCGAGAAAATCCGGACAGAGAAGTACCAACATGCCTAGTACAACACAGGAATACCACAGACACTTAATTTTCGTATCAATGGATAGCTATGGTCATCTTCATTCCATTGCTACCAAAACGAGTACTAACATGCCTAGAATCAGGTCAGACTGGCGTTATAAAGTTCACATGTCAGCACAACTGTCAATTTTCATAGTACACAGTGTAGAATAGGGGAACATTTGTGCTTTCACCCAAAAAGTTTGGAATATCCAATTTCCACACGGTTTTTGCTCTCTTTAATGGGATATGACTAGTTTTATATACTCGGAGTTTTAGTGCTACACTTTTTCAGTCGGTAATATTGCGAAATATCAATTTTCCACCCTATATCCAGTATTTTTATACTTTCCTCAACTTATGACGTCATAGTGACGTCATAATGGGAATGTTGGTACTTGATTTGATACCAATAGAAAGAAGAAAGTCTAAGCTATCATGTGGTACCAAATTTGTGGGAATCGGATGTTCAGTAATAGGGGAAAAGGAATCTTTAAAAAAATCTTTAAAACTTGATTTTCTCGATTTTTAAAGCCCTATGCAAGAAAGTGTCATTTTTTATTTGTCATCAAATTTAATAAATGACGTCATTTCAGGGAGAAGGTTAACTGCTGTGTGAAACTTTTTTGCCCATTAAATGTGTAACATTTCCGTGTACATTTTACATTTTTGTAACAGGTTAAGGAGCCTAACTTGTCTAGAAAAATGCACATTTGTCAGGGGGGGACTTACTTTTTTTTGAACTGTTTAGCACAGCATTGATCCCTTATGTACAAAGTGATTTAGACTTTTATGTTAGATTCAAGATTCAAGGATTTAGGGTTGAGATGAAAACTAGGACAAGGGTATTTATTAGGTTTTGGAATTATCTATATGCACTCAGTACACTAACATTTCTAAAGCCATTCCTTGTGTATTCTTACATCATATCATAACAATCTAAATTATTGAATATATTCAGGGGCGGATCCAGGATTTGAAAAACGTCAAAATTACCGGGGGGCTGAAGGCTGAAACTTGTCCAAAATGGGGTGATTTTGCAAGATTTTACAGAATTACCGGGAACCGTGCACCCCCTCCACCCCCTCCCTGGATCCGCGCCTGATATTTTCACATCAACATGCACTCTAACACCCTTCTACCTCTCTCCTGAACCAGGTCAAACAGTCATTTATGCTGACCCGGTTATTATAAAGCACTGTACAAAATGTAAACAAGTTCTTAGGATTTTTGTGCAAAAATTGGTAGAATTGTGATCCAATTTTGCTATTGTGGGTAGAACAGTGGCGTATCTTGGGGGGCCTTTGGGGCATGCATCCCCTGGTGTTCATGCCAAAAACATGCAAAATCTATAAGAGGTCCTTCCACCCCCCACCCCCCGGTCCCCCTAAGCCAGGTTTGGATACACCAGTGCATATAGTGCAATAGAAATAATAGTGTGCGTAATCTGTTTTAATGCCCTCAAAATTTGTCTGTGGCAGTAAAAACATTGACTACCTCCAACACATTAAGCAGTCACAGACATGAACCACTTTCATTTCTTAAATTGAAAGTAGTACTGAATGTAGGCTACTCAAAAAAATATCCCAATTTATCACTTCACTGTTTTTATTATCATCATCTTGTTTGGAAGTACATATAGAGGTTTATATAAAACATAGCATTGTTTTGGATAAGGCCACATTATTTTGTCCTGCCCTACTCCTCCTATAAATCGACAGTGATAGTATCCCCAGGGCCAGGTCTGGTATGTTTGGCGCAATAACACAGCATCAGGAAGAACAGCAAAAACAAGGGCTGGGTATAAATGCAGTGAAGCAAGCAAAGCCAAAACAATCCTTGACATTTATTTTATTCAATTCATTGTTGACCTAATCAAATATTTGTAGCAGTTTGGAAATAGTGTAAAGGAAAAATATTTCAATCAAATTAAAAATATAATACAATAATATCATAAAACAATTCAAGCATAATCTATTAAAAGAGGATTAACACTTGGGTAAAATATCGGAAAAATAATCACGATGGAACAACCAAAATAAGACCTCTAGGTAGCCAACCTGTTTACTCGTTGGTAGCATGGTAGATTTGGGGTTCGAGCCTTACTTTGGGTGTGCAAGTATTTTTGCTGGACAAGTAAATCACATGTACTTGTCCTCTTGACCCAAGGGTCAAGAGGGTAGTGGATACTTGTGGGTTGCAATGCTTGTTGTAGGTCAAGCCGGGTTCTGCACCTGAAAAGTGCTGCATCCCTGCATTGTAGTATGTTAATGAACTCCTGTGACCAGCAGAGTCTGTTGAGACCTGTGGTTTATATAGTAGATTACTGATAGGAGTTATTACCCAAAGACTGACAACAATGTTCACCCTTTCAATCTGATCAAAATTTGTGCCACTCACAAGAGCTATAAACTTCAAATTAACTACAACTTTGACATGTGGAATGCCAATTCATTCCATGAAGAAAACAAACTGTTCAACTTCCTTGTTGACTTCATTCCTACAGCAAACTCATTTTTAGCTATCACCAAAAATGTTTTAAAGAAGATGAATGAGACAACTGTACTCTGGCTAATTTAGAAAATGCCCTTCTAGATTTCAAATTACATCATGTTTCTCATAAAGTAAGAACAAGAGAAGGCATATGTGTGATTCTTTCAAAGGTTTTGATGTTAAGGCAAATGATGGTGTCACTTTTACATCCTTCGAGCATAATGGACATTGCACTGATATCTATTAAACTCCGAGGCTCTGTATAGAAGACCACCTTCCCAGAAGAACAAGCTGAAATCATCCAGCCAAACAAAAACATTCCACTTCTATGATTTTTTTCATGGGAGACTTCAATACCCATGTTAATAAGCCTAATGATTGTAAACCATGCAGATCTCAGATCTGCTGAAATCTGCTGACCTCGCCCAGATGGTGGGCGTCTCTATTCAGAATAATGTTCATGCACATGATTTAGTTATAGTACAGAATGCTGAAAATTCAGTCTCCTGATGACAGTCTTCCATCTGATCATAATGCTGTCATCATGAGAATTGAATTATTTAAGCCCAAGTCATCCCCAAACTCACCAACTTTTCCAGAAAACTTTGTCACATCAAAATTGATGACTTCAAGTCTAACATTCTTAACTCTCAACTTGTTGTTTGAAAAGGTCTATAGCCCTCCAAAACATGTTTTTATGGGGGGGGCAAAAAGTTTGGGCATACTTTTCTAGGAAAGTTCCCTTTAACATTTGGTGCCAAAGAGGCAACACACTCAAGCATCTCTCAACTCAACCGTGATTAGTTGGGCTAAAAGAGTGCAGCAATGGCAGACTGTAAGCTCTCTACAATGTATTACTTTGTTGGGTAAAAAGTTGCATTCAACAAAAAGTAATAACGAAAGAAGTCCATTGGTTACAAGTTTCATGAACACGAATACAATCCTCTGAAACCCACCTCCATCCCACCTGGGATCCCACCCCATCCCCCACTGCTGCATGACATATTGACACCCTGAGTTTATAACCTTCCAGTGTGTCATAATACTCCACTTGCACATTTATATTCAAAAGCATATTTCTATACACTAGAGATACATGTCTATCTCACCAATAACAAATGCAAAAGTGACAAAATGGGTAAAAAAGACTGTCAAATTCTTAAATAACCTCAATTTCAAATAAATTTGATTCCTCTGTGACAGTTATTGAAGATTGGCTCTGGATTAAAATAATGGCAAACTGTTAACTGATCAAGTGCTTGGTACATGCAAATACGACAAATACCTGACATGCATGATATATTTGTGGTAAAAAATTGATTATCAATGGGCTTGCATATCAATTGTAAAAAGAAATGTGAAGAGTTAGAGTTACATTCATTAACATTTCCTGTGAGACAGCAAATATGATTGGATAACACTGTATTTTGTTACTGCAAGTGTATACATGCTGTGTTGGAACAATTTTTATAACAGTCTGTATTTTATGCTTTTTATATTATTTTCTTTTATTCAATCTATAATAAGCAATATAAAAAGACTGTATAAAACTTCCATGACACGAACTGAACAGAACCATTTCATACAGGTGAACACATTACACAAATAAACACAGTCCAAATACAAAAGAGGTTTAAAACCAAACCCAATACCAACGGGAAGGTATGAAAAATGTAAAGCTGTAAAAGAACACACACTCTTCTCTGGTGGAGTGTTGTTTAAGCTTGTTTAACACACAAGATACATAGATCTGCCCTGGGTCTTAAGATAGGCAGAAGATATCTGTTAAAATAATTTTCATATTTTGTTTAAAATAAATATAGTATTAAGCTGAATTTCTGTTTTATGAATGAGGTTAATCAATTTGAACTGTTTGTATTCCACAATTTGTCAAAAAATCAAAGCACTTGTTCACTTGTTTGTTTGACAAACTTATAAGGCACTCACTGATTTTTTTTTTTTATCAAACCAACAAAGGCTTAGGTCCATCCACTCAAATCAATATCCAGTCATTAAAGGTGCAATTAGAGATTTCAAAAAATAGGTGTCCCTAAAAAATGTGAAAATTCTGATTTTTGCACTAATGTAAAGCCTTCTATCAAAAATATACCTACATGAAAGGATTAAGCTTAAAATTATTTCTTTGGTAGAGAAATTGTGAAATTTCTAATTTACTATAGGAGCAAATACTAAATTCACTCTGTTTTTTATTGAAATTGAGCAAATGAAAATCATCTTTTGTTTTCACTTTCAAGGCATTTCTGTAGCCAAATACAAGGTAAGAAATCTATGGGGGGTCTCATCTATATATATGAAATCACTACATATGACACTGTATATGGATGCCCCAAAATCTCTTGTTTCATCTTCAACCTTCAATCAGTGCCGAGCTTACAACACTGAATGCACTTCACATTGTTCCGTGTACTAAAATACAGTAATGAAACTGTCATTTTGGTGCTATCCTGGACTGTTACCTTACACTTGAGGTTTCTTGGAAGAGCCCTATGTTTGTCAAGCATAGAAATCAGGAGGGTTAACCAGCATCCTTGCAAGTAATTGGTGCACCAAATTAATACTGCCTCATTGCCCACATTACACAAGAGAAAAAAGGGGTTAAAAAAGCCAAAATCTACATTCAGGAAAAAGCCCACAAAACATGCCTAGCAAAGAAATGCAGCCTAAATGGGCAAATATGAACATTTGGGAGGGATTTTTTGTTTAAATTTGACCCACAGCCACCCAGTTTTTGAAAATGCTTTGCAGGGTTGGACAGTAGAGGTGATTTAGGTATAAAATCTGCAGGTGCAAGGACTGTCACTAACCTGGTGGAAGCTCATATGGAATGGTTTGATCCGTTGCCATCATTGTACCATTTGTAGTCTCCTGTTGCTGCTGCTGTTGCTGACACATTTCATTACCAGATGGACCCATACTTCTATCACCTTGCTGTAGCCCATTATTACCACTAGCTGGTGCACTTGGGATGCCTGCAGTAGGACTTGCAGTGGTAACAGCACTAGTAGTATGCTGAGGTTGTGCAGGGCTTCTGTTTCCCCCAGTCTTAGGCTGCAAAATTGATACAAATGTTGATATAGAACATCCAAACAAAAGTAAAAATTGGTTAACTAAAAATTATGACCTATTCTCACCAAATATGCATAAAGTCACAAAATGCACTTATGAAATTCATCAGATATACAATTCTCAAACCATATCCTTTAAAGTGATAAAATGTTACAGTTGCTCTTTGATTTGATACAGAAAAATCAATATTCCTTTCAGGAGGTTATTTTCTATTGGTCATTTGTCATGTTCAATGACCTATTTCTGCTAAAGATTTCTGGCAACTTAACACTCATTTTGTAGGAATAGGTCACAATTAACCTAATTCACCAAATGTATATAGTCATTTAGGTTATTTAGAGGGACCTGGAAATTAGCCATTAGTGACTGATTTAAAAAAGGAAAGAAAGAAGTGCATGTATATTTTCAATAAAGAGTGAGTATACAGGGTGTGCAAAATAATTTCCATTGATTTGAATTTCCATACTGATTGGGATCATTTCAAACAAAAATGGGTATGAAATACAGCCAATGCTTGATACCAAATGACATACTTTCTTGAATATACTGCACAGAGTCTCATTTTCCACATGGGCCAATTTTTAGTGTTACTATTTTTAATGGTGGATTTCTTCATTGATTGCATGAGATTGAGCTACCATTTATACAGTGAGAAATTTGTTGTAATTAGCTATGTGCATAATGCATGAAACAAATCTGACAAAGGATAAATAATGCAAAAAAACTTGCTGTGAAGGGACTACCACCTATAACCTCCCGTTTACATGTTAGGTGCTGTGACTGATTGCACTATAACATCCCACTAGCTGGATATGAAATTCTTACCCTTAAAACAGACAATGTGTAACATGATTTCCAAATTAAGAGATTTTGTTTTAGCTGGAGATTAACCAATTTTGTATCGGACATTGGATCGGGGCCAATTTTGCAAAAATCAGCAAAATATTGTATCGGCAAAAATGAAATCATATCTCTGATTTGGGTGTTAAAAAATATGTGGCCAAAAAAGCACACATGAACTTTGAAATACACATTTTTTTTTTTTTTTTTTTTAAAAAAAAAAATAAAGACTTGATTTGCATAGTTTCTCTGAGACACCCTACAGATCTGTGGCATAAAGCAAATCAAGTGAAAAATGAAGTTAACACCTTTTTATGGTAGAACCAAACTATACACCTGGGTATTTGCCAATAAAATATATATTTGCAATTTGGCATTATACAATGTTTTATGTTTTGCCCTGAATAGAAGATATAATAGCTCTTATCAAGATGAAATGTTTACCTAGATTGACAAGTTTATGGTACCTATTACATAATGCATCTATCCAGAAGAAAACTTGTCCAGATTGGCAACATGTGAATTTTTGCTGTCTACTGAAGATAAGATTAACACAATTATGTTATCTACTGAAGAGAACAGGTTATGACCTTATGGATTGATCCATACTGGGAAGATTGAACCCATGCAGGCCCATTCAGGATTTACTTTAAGGGTGTGGGAGACTTTAAAAAGTAGTCTTTTGGGGCTGAATATCTGCGCCTGTCCAGATTTTGTTGTCAATGTGGACCTAATCCACCAAAGTAGTCCTTTATTTGCCTTTGAAAACCTCCTCACCAAAAAAAAAAGACCTTTTTGTCAAATTTGGATTTTTTTCCAAAGTAGAATTTCATGGTTTTCAGCTTACACACTTGCTATATTCAATATACAGTATAGAGTATGGGCCACCTTTTAGTCATTAGCGAATCGGCACAAATATACATGTAAATATGGTACTTAATATGCGGATTCGGTGATAAAAGATGATACTCACCACTAAAATATCTATAGGTCTATTTTGATTGGCTACTCAGAGGTTATATCGTGTTATATCATGTAAAGCGCCAATCAGAGAGACTGTAAGTGGTTGTTAATGCACGCATTTTCCAATTACGTCAGTCTCCGCCACAGTACTTCAGCAGTTTTCCCTGTCTTTAGCATGTGTGATGCATACTCTCAGTCTCAGAAGTGGGGTTCCCATTGGTTAGCCTAACACTGAAGTGACATTCGCAAATTCAGCATGAGCGTGCGCATAATGCGATTGCTGAAGTTGTGACATCACATTTTAAAGGCTTTAAAGGCCGACTCAGATATTTTCTGAGGATGGCACCCCTTATTTTCTGACAAATCATGTTTTCTGCATGTTAGTTAGTTAAACCAAAGTTTTAAATCCGGTTTTGTCCCTGCTAAATGGGGGTGGCCGGATTCACATCACACTCAGCAATACTGCTGTGTGAGGATTTATTGGAGCAAAAGATAATTGACCAGATGCCCTTCCTGACACCAATCCACAGTTTCGGCGGTGGGCCTAGCCTTTGGGCAACCATGCCCATCGTGCAAGGCAGCATGTGCTGGATGGCCGCCATTAGTTCTCCAGAGCTGGCGCCCAGGTAGATCTTCTTTTTCATTCTACCAGGGTAACCAGCTACCCTCCTCATCAGATTTCCTTAAAAACCAATGGGGGGGTGACGGTTCAGCTGCCGACAACTCGGCCCTGGGACAGGTAGTACTGGTTACCAGGATACCAGTAGCAGAACCTCAAAGGAAACCTGAGGGCCCATAATTGTACATAATGCTTTCACATACTATGTGAAATAGCTAAACTCAAATTGATGTCCTTCATATGGAAAATCACAACTTTGTAAAAAAATTCTGGATTTGGAATTCATATTTTACATAGTATACTATGGTACTGCTATACTGCACATACAGGTTTACCATGTTTACTGCATTAAAATGAAAGAACCGATTCATCTCAGACTTTGGAATTGCTTACTTAACAAAGGTCATTTAGCTAGGCTAACCCTCCTATCATTTTTTTTCTCTCTCTCTTTCTCTCCCTTCTCCCTCTCTCCCTCCCTCCCTCCCTCCCTCCCTTCCCGGGGTAGGTTTGAGCCTTTCATGGTACTTGATTTTGATTAATTCCAATCAAGATATTCTTTCTTACTGTAGTCTACGTAAAGACATTTGGCAACTCTCAAAGATTGACTACTTGATGGATCATTAAATTTCCTCAAGCTACGCTATCAATGAATCCACATACCAGGGTGTACAAAGTGATGAATGTTTTCATTCGGTAATAAATGAACTGTTGTGCACTACCGCCTACCTGTGCACTCCAAGCGATGCTCCCCTGGGTTGGACTGCAGTGCGGTGCCAATAATTGATGGGCTGTCCCAGATTGAGATGCTGTGGGTGTCAAACTCTGTGATGAAGCTGCGCTTGCCTATTTATTACCGAAACAAATACACAAAACTATTTGTATTTGAACACACAATATCTATTTCATTTTCACACATATCAGCTACTATCAACTTTGAGTATGTCATTTTTGGTTCTGCTCAGCATGTCATCATTGAAGTATTGAGAAAGTTCTCTAAATAAGTAATGGGTAAGCTTGGATATCTGGAAATACAATATCACTAGGTTGTAAAATATCAACTTCTTTTCGATAATAGACTTGTTATGCATTCCATCAATTTAACTGCTTTAATTTGCTCCCACAATTTCTTTCCTTCTTCTTTGCGTATCCACAAGTCATTGGTAATGGCTTGTGGTGGTGTCAGGATTTATATTTCTTTCCTCATATCTATCCTTTATTTCATCATTTACATGTGAACAAGATAAGTGGTAGACCTCAGGGGTTAATCAACCTTTCTTACAGTATCTCTAATTGGCCCATTACATGATATAACATGGTATAACCTCTGAGATACCAATCAAAACAGACCTTATACATCTGGATGCACCTTAGAGCTTCTTTTACCATGTCTCTGATTGGCTAATTATATCATATAACCTTATCAATAACCAATCATATCTGCTGTTATTGTGCAAGGGGTTAACATTGTACTGTTGTAAATGCAGTGATGAATGATAATCTGAATTATAGACCGACAACAAATGTTATGCTTTAAGAAAAAGTCTTTAAAGGAGAACCTGTACTAAGAATAATTTATAAAATATGCGCTATAAAATACTTATTGAACACATATCGAGTGGTTTCATGGAAAAACGGAATCATACTAACCATAAAAATGAATTAAAACGATTTTGTCTGACCATGCGCTATTTGAAATTCGTGCTAGTGCATATGGGATATGTATACGTGTTATGCGATACGGACGGCACAGTAGCGTCATACACCTTCACCAGTGACGCCTTCATAATGTGTATTTCCTATGGCATGTATGACGCAAACGTGCCGGTCGTATCGCATAACACGTTATACACTAGCGCTGTTTTTAAATAGCGCATGGTCCAACTAGAAGGTTTGAAATCCATTTTATGGTTAAAATAATTTCGTTTTTCGATGAAACCACTCTAAATGTGGTCAATAATTATTTTATGGAATATATTGTATAATACTATTCGTTGTACGGGTTCTCCTTTAATTCAAATAAGCTAGTTGTGAAGAGCTCAAATACTATTTTTATGTCAGATGTATTCAAGTTTTATTTTAAATGGATGTGAGGCTATGTTCATGAATAATTTATAGATTAAAGTGTCAAAATTGTAGGCTCATTGCTAAAGTGCTTTATTATCTAATTCACAAACAAAACACATATCAAAAGGGTAAACAGCAAAAGACAAATGTACAAAAAATAAAACTAATCTCTTGCATACAGAGTGATTGCGGAGGTGTAACTGGGGGGGGGGGGGCTATGTTCAACTTCAGAGGGGCAAGCTCGTCATTTTCCCAGTGTGTATCATATTGGCCCTGTGCAAATATAGGCTTTTATTGAAAAAATGTGGGTCACCAGCGAGCAAAGCAATAGCTGCCATTTGTCAGAAATTCACATCAAACATACTATTATGCAAAGTCTTTGAAATGGTTCTTCAGGCGACTATATTATGTTTGCATGAATCAAATGATGTGAATATTTTGTACAGTTTATGGCAAATAAAATTGGTTAGGCCAAGAAAAAAAAACAACTTTGTCTCAGAAGACCACGCGCATTTTGTTTAAATTTGGTCTTTTAGCGCATTATTTTTTTTAGGTTTTTGCTCACTTGAATTTTTTTTTAATTTTGAGAAAAAAAAAATGAAAAAAGTGGGTCCAAAATGCAATATTTTTTTTTTAAATCCTGAATTTCACTTTAGCATTTTTCTAAAAAAAGGGGCATTTTGCATTTTTCACATTTCTTCTTAGACAAACTTTGCAAAGCTCTACTCACTACTGTGCTAATTTTGATGGTTAACCATATTAAAACGACAGTTTTACAAACTCTTATACAAAGTCTTTGGTCAGCAGCTCTTGAAATGGTTCTTAAAGGTGACTGTGCCACCTGCAGAACCACTGCAAACTCAAGAGCCACTGACTCAAGAAAGATCATTTGAGAGTAATCCTAATACATGGCTGCACACACCTATCCCAGTAGCTATTGCACTTACACAACCTTCTTAACATTCGATGAAAAAATCAAACTGTAATACATCTTAACATCGTGAAAAATTTGTGTGCACTCTAAACACAATTGTTAAGTCAGTGGCTTACACTTTTCTCAACATGTCATATGTATTTCTTAAAAAAACACTGGCACATTTAAAAATAGTGTCCTGCAAGATTTTTTAAAATTGATATTTTTGTATGGTTGTAAAGCTTTTTATATGCATTAGCCCTCACCTGAAATGATTTAGACTACTCAGTGCCCTTATGTGTAAACAGAAGGATTTTATAATAAAATGACTCCGGTGACATTTATTCACGACGACAGAAATGGGCGTTTAACACAAAAAAACGCATGCCAGAGTTGATTCCCATGGCATGTACCCTGTTTGACCCGGTCCTTTTGACCTTTGTGAGGTAATTCAATGAGTACGAGTCTATGGTATTCACATGCTAACTTAGACACAGCTGGTTGATTAAAAGTTACGGCAAACTTAAAGCCTAGCCTACATACTACCTGGATGTCTTTAGCCTCTGATTAATGTCTGTTTTGGGAATGTTATTTTTGTGTGTAAATATATCTCTATTCTTCTAATGGCCTAGACTATCATTTGCAAGCAAATTGAAGAAATTTCATATTTTGTGAAAATGTCCGTGCCGCTTTATTGTGGAAAAAAAAATCTTCCAAATATCAACATCCATGAAAGGCGCTTCCTAAATTCTTTTTTCCCCAGGGATGGATTTAACCTTCTTTTTTCTCAAATAGCGTTGTTTATTCAGGTACAATTATATACATGATGCTATTTCAAATTTTTGTTTAAAGTTAGGTTTCCCTTATTGACTTGCCCTGTATTAGTGTTCAGTTTTCTTTATATTTTGGTGCTAGTGAAAGATATACAGACTGTGCCAACCAACCACTTTTCATCTTGCAAGATATTGAGACCAAGGCAAACGACCACACAGACTAAACACCTGAATCGCATTGAAATCAGAACTATTGCAGACACCAAATCCATCCATCCAGTGCAGCATTCAACTCTCTATCAGAATAAATCACACACAATGTACTTTTTTATTTTAAACATTTTTATCATGCTAGAGCTCTCTTGCCATAATATTTTGGCAAATTGTTCAACTTTTTTGGCCAAAATAGAGCAAAATTTGGGCTATTGCAGACACCAAATCCATCCATCTAGTGCAACATGCAACTCTCTATCAGAATAAATCACATGCAATGTATTTTAACATTTTATAGCATGCTAGAGCTCTCTTGCCATGATATTTTGGCAAATTGGTCCACTTTTTTGCCAAAATTTAGCAAAATTTTGGCTAGTTGGTCCAATGTGCTCATTGAGGAGCAAGTGAAATTCAGATATGATTACCAGGAAGGGACATCATATTAGTGGAAGTGTCAGTGAGGTGTATCGAATTTATTAATATAAAATGCCACATCCCAAACTTTGCCACATCTAAGTCTTCCAATACTCTGACGGAGCAACTCACGGTAACTCACCATATTTGACCTCTCTCAATGACTACCCCACTTCAAAGTACAAACATCCCCAATACACCAATATAATATACAACAACCAACTGCTGCCAAATACAATTGTTAACTCTTCCAACGCCCTGGATATGATATCTCACCATATTTGAACACTCCAAATATCACCCCCATTTCCTGTTTGGCCGCAATGATGGCAGCCACCAATGCTGAAAATGACAAATAAATTTATTTGCATATTTTATTCCGTCTTATC
This sequence comes from Ophioderma brevispina, assembly GCA_023653785.1. Classification (NCBI taxonomy): domain Eukaryota; kingdom Metazoa; phylum Echinodermata; class Ophiuroidea; order Amphilepidida; family Ophiodermatidae; genus Ophioderma; species Ophioderma brevispina. Next base: position 30,823 of record JAMKCH010087460.1, on the reverse strand, counting down.
AACTCAGTGTGAAAATAAAAAATATCACATGTTTTATAATTTGAATTTTGGAAACCGTGAAAATCACCCACATGATGTACCTCAGATTTGAGGTTTGAGAAAGTGATGCAATTCAAAATGTAGTGGTCATAATTCACTATCAATAATGTGTGGTGGTCATATTTCACGATTAATAAATATTAAGATGTTCTTAAGAGTTACTCACTTATACATGTGTAGGTGTTTTAAAATTTCGGAGAAAACTGCTGAAGTGCTTTATCATTGAATTCACAAATAAATCAAACACATCAACAGAAAAAACTATCATTTTTTTGGCTTTCACAATCGCTATATTTAAGGATAATACAACGATCCTATAATCCTAGATGGCCTTTGGCTTCAAAGGACATCCTACATGAGCCCTATGTCAAGGATTAGCACTTTCTGTGAAAATGCACTAATTTCAGTAAAACACAATGACAACATATGGCCAGGGGAACGGGTTGGCGAAGTCTTTCCTCGCCATTCACCAATGAGGTCTTGGGTTCGATCCCCGGTAGGAGCTCTTTCTCGGCGGCTTTATGTGAATTTGGTTTCTCAATCCATACTTGTTCCCGCAGGTTTTCTCAGTGTACTCCGGTTTCCTCCTGCTTCTAAACTAAAATCGAGCTTCTTGACATAAATCTGTTCTGGTATTATGGTTTCTCTGATGTGCTGAGTGCCTTTCATGCCTGCCGCACAGCGCCTTGAACACGTTTATGTGGATATGTCGAGCATTAAAAATATTCAAAATTAATTATATGGCCCCTAGATGACCTCTGACCCCAATTGTGTGACTACCTCTTGTGTAGCTCCACCCAAGGATCATTCCAGCTGACGTTCATAAAAATCACTGCAAGACTATGAGAACAAAGCATTTTAAGGGGTTTGACGTGTTAGTGAACTACTAATTAGAATTTTCCATAAATCACATATATGGTATTTATAACGGTACTGATCCTACTCCATCTGAGCTTCTACCAGTGCTTTCACTTTCAGGCATTACACCTGCAGTGCTTCGGAGAGAACACCACACGCACAAACTAGTGAATAAGGCTCTGCTGGACAACAAGCACCTGCTGCATAACACTGTCAAAGAATCACACCACTATTACACCTATGACAGAACTACCACCTGGTAGCAATCTTCCATGCAAGGAATGGGTCACCTTCACCGGATTCGCACAGGAGTCAGTCGCTTCAACAGCAACATGAACCGATGGGGGCTGCGGCCATCGCCAGCCTGCCAATGTGGTTCTCCATCACAGACTGCGGATCACATTCTCAATGAGTGCCCTTCCTTTCGTCCACTGGTGGACATAGACTTCTCAAACCCCAACCAATCAACAGTGAGCTGGCTCCACCGTTTACAACACATTTAGCTGCTGCCTCATACACAAGAAGAAGATTTTTATATGTTGATGTCTTTCTTCCAAAATTTTGAAATAAAAAATGGGGGTCACCCACTTATTTTTTCCATTAAATGCCTAAAACAACCAAAATTTGAGTATTTTTAACAATTTGGGCACCTCTTTCTTTTGCCACTGGCAGTGGGTGCTAAATTGAATGCACAAAGCTCAAAACAGCTTGCGTTGTAAACAAATCACATATCAAAACTCCTTAAAAGGATTGACATCTGTATAACACGTACACAGCATGACAATGGATTGCTAAGTGGCCATTCCAGCAATGACTGGTGGCCCAAAAAAAGGAATGTGAATGAATATGAAGGTGTTGTTGTGCATCAGAGTATGACTGCTTCAGAATAATGAAAGAATTGCACATAAAGCCAGTCTCATGTATCAACATTACCAACCACTTTACACCTTACAAGGTATTGAAAACCAGTTACAGTGAAATTAAATTAAAAACCTGACTCATTATCGAACCAGAAACTATTGCAGATGCCAAATCCATCGACCAAGTGCAACATTAAGCAGTTACATGATGCAAATACGTCTAAGATGTCCAATGAACCCTCCATTTCCTTTTCTGAATAGATCCTATTATACAGCAACGATGGGTAGAGTATTGCATATCAGAGGTATGATATGCAACATTCGACAGAACCCTCTATCTCTGCCCATCACTTGAATGCCACCGTGGGCATAAGAGGAAAGTGGGAATTGCAGAGTTCTGTGCCAGTGCTGCATGCCTGGACCAGCAGTGGGTGGGACATAAACTTTTCAAACAAACCCATAACCAGACAGGTTGCAGGGGAATGACACAGCCCCCAAATTCACTGAAAGGGCGCTATTCACCAAAACTCTGCTTTTAAAAAGCAAATGTTTAAGACATGGTTTCAGATTCGAGCTAGGTTTTACTGCCAAAAGTGTAAAAATGTGAAGGTGCTATAAAATTGAAACAAAACATATGTTTTCTAGGTTAAAATTTTGTGTAGAATCCAAATCTGACGTCAAAAATGCAAAATGTTGGATGCCTTCCAAGATATCGCATTTTTGGGGTATTGCGCAATGGCGAGTCCCATAGAAACCTATGGTATTTTCCTGAAAATTGCATCTTGCTTTGAAAAAAAAATTTACTCAAATATTTTGCAGTTTGACAAAAATGTAATACTATATTCTGGTGGAAATATGTTTTAGGCACAATCGATTAACTTTTCAACAATGTCATCCTTTTCGTTTCAAAATGCTCAATTTTAGGTAAAATTTGGGTTTCGCAAACTGAAAAAAAAAAATTATCAAAAATTCTCAAAATTTTAGACAGGGTGAAAAAAGTTAATACCATAACTATACTCTGTCCAGCTCTAAGTATGAAGTAGCGACGCGGGCGTAATCATTGAACCGACTTTCAGCGCGCGCGTAGGTAAAGCACAGGCGCACTGCAACTGAAAGGCGGCACTGGGTGTACGCGCGCGTCGCCACTTCATACTTCAGACAAGACCAAGTATATGTAGGGACTTGCTTTGGGCATAATCGATTAAAGTTTCAAGCCTATAGCTCTTATAGGTTTTTCGTACTTCCAATTTTATTGAACGACGGTATTTTTTTCACGCACTGGAAAAATCAAGGGGTAGGGGAAGCATTTTTGTATTTTTGGAATTATTCCTTTACTTGAAATGAACCAGGTTAGGTATCAATTTGAAGCTCATTAAATTCTGCACAAACTGACAGGTAAATCATCACTGTAGACCCTTCCTTTCCAGAGATGTGATTGTGCAAAGCAAAAAAAAAAAAAAAAAAAAAAGTCAAAAATGCAAAATGTTGGATGCCTTCCAAGATATCGCATTTTTGGGGTATTGCGCAATGGCGAGTCCCATAGAAACCTATGGTATTTTCCTGAAAATTGCATCTTGCTTTGAAAAAAAAATTTACTCAAATATTTTGCAGTTTGACAAAAATGTAATACTATATTCTGGTGGAAATATGTTTTAGGCACAATCGATTAACTTTTCAACAATGTCATCCTTTTCGTTTTATTTCGCGGGTTCTCAAAATGCTCAATTTTAGGTAAAATTTGGGTTTCGCAAACTGAAAAAAAAAAATTCTCAAAAATTCTCAAATTTTAGACAGGGTGAAAAAAGTTAATACCATAACTATGTAGGGACTTGCTTTGGGCATAATCGATTAAAGTTTCAAGCCTATAGCTCTTATAGGTTTTTCGTACTTCCAATTTTATTGAACGACAGTATTTTTTTCACACACTGGAAAAATCAAGGGGTAGGGGAAGCATTTTTGTATTTTTGGAATTATTCCTTTACTTGAAATGAACCAGGTTAGGTATCAATTTGAAGCTCATTAAATTCTGCACAAACTGACAGGTAAATCATCACTGTAGACCCTTCCTTTCCAGAGATGTGATTGTGCAAAGCAAAATTTTGTTCGAAAGTGCTAAATTTTTAATATCGTTTGTCACGGAACATGTCAAATTTGAACGGCTCTGGTGTGCAAATTACAAAATAATTTTTAAAACAAATACTTGAATCCATAAGTTGTTACCTTTAACTGATATATTAACATTATAATGGGTCATATAGATGTATATTGTAGACTCTGTAAGTATTCAAAGTTGGTAAGTGAAAATTTTTGTCACCCGAAAAGTGCAATTTTCGGACAAAATTGGCCACAAATCGATATTTTGTAGCAAAATGGTGCATGATACAGGGTTTTCAATTAAAAATTCATAATCTACGAACAATTTTACCCTAGAAAGGACATCTTAAAAATTAAACAAGGTAGTTTTTGCTCCGATATGATTTTTTTACACTTTGGCACTAAAACCTCAGTCAATTCTGAAACCATATCTTAAATGTTGCTTAAAGCCAAATTTTTCTTGTACTAGATTGTACAGTATAACTGTATAATTGACTTGTTTGACTTGTATTAGCTTATATCATGATTGCAGTGATTTGAGCCATGTGATAGTTTGTGAATGAGTGTAGGAAGAGGAGCAATTAAACGAAGAGGTGCTGCTCGTACTGGGTCTCGGCACAAAGCATAACTTTGGGAACGGGTTGGCGCAGCGTATCTTCCTTCGCCTTTCACCAATGAGGTCCCGGGTTCGATCCCCGGTAGGGGCTCGTTCTCTGTGGCTTTATGTGAATTTGGTTTCTCATCCATACTCATTCCTGCAGGTTTTCTCCGGGTACTCCAGTTTCCTCCTGCTTCTAAAATCGAGCTTCTTGGCATAAATCTGTTCTGGTATTGTGCTTTTTCTGATGTGCTGAGCACCTTTCATGGCTGCCGCACAGTGCCTTGAGCACGTTTACGTGGATATGTCACGTGTTAAAAATACACATTATTATTATTATTATAACATTACTTATACATACACCACCAGTGTTGCATTTCCCCAATGTTTCATTGTCTGATCAGCCAATTTTTCTGCTATTATTATGCAAAAACCAAATGATGGAAGAAAACATGCCTTCTAAAAAGATTCCTACATTCCTAATGTGCAAAAAATGTTCTGATGACCTCTGTTAATTTTTCTAAAGTTGAGTCAGAGTGGCAGCATGTTGCATCAGTTGTTGTTATTGTTGTTTTTCACTTGCTAAATGCAACAAACACGCATAAGGGCTTTCCAAATATGACGACAGGGCTTGAAATAAGGATTTCAGATCCAGGAGCATTTTTGGTGTTTTTAACATTTTATTGCCCCTGGTCTATACAAATGTACACAGTTTTGTTTCAGAACCAGGGGCATTTTGCATTTTAGCAGGGGTAAAATTTGCCCCTTGCCCCTGCTTATTTCAAGCCTTGTATGACGATATGCAAACCAATTTTGGTGGTGCCCATGACTATGATAATGAAGTGCTTATGATCATCATAATACTTCTTGGCCCCCTTGAATCTTGTTATGCTGTTTCAGGAAAATTTGCCTATTTAGGTTATATTTAGAACATTTATGGTCGGGACTAACCCAATGGTTCACAACCCGGCCCACTCTGAATGCTTAATACTTAGTGTGATTAAAATTGTCTTTCTCGCCACATATGTAGTAAAATCCCAGTTTCTTAGAGAAATACATTACTTTGGGGCATTATTCACACATAGGGACTGGTCTTTCTATTTGGTTTCAGGACCCGCATCAACTCTTGGAAGACCAGCATGATGGCTTTCCAATTTTGTCCCATTGGAAATTTTGTTTGTTATATCACTGCCTGGGACGGGGGTTACACCACTTTCGACTTGTTGTAATCACAAATTTTACACCTTCTTCCTCCTCCCCCAATTCTCCTCCTCTAATAATGGCCTCTTCTGAGATATGACCTCTATGTTGAAAAAAAATAGCACTTTTACTTACAACATCCAAACTCCAAGATTTTGCCCTGTGGTGGCACTTTGGCATTACTGAAATTTCTTTAGGCGCCCCATCTGATTTGGGACCAGCACCACCAATCCAAAAATGTGGAGCCCCATACCTATGTCATGATTCTGTTGACTACTGCATAAGCACATTCATCATCCATGCATCAGCCATGCACCCAGTAAGACAACAATAATTTAATCTGTCTACCCGTCCACTAAATGGGTGGATATTTTTTAATATTTGACACGTTGAGGTGTTATAATTGAACCACAGCTAGCCATAATAGCCTCCACTTAAAAATACTACCGCAATGTACTTATATGTGCTATTCTACTTCAAAAACATGATTTTCTGGTATTAAATTTATGTGGTCAATTGGTGAACAATGTTATAAGTCAAAAAAACATATAACTTATTGTTTATTACCAGAGATTCCCAATTTCTGTCTGTATTTTCCTCCGTTTGCCATAATTGCCCAAACAATCTTTCTCATTTTACTATTAAGAGACACTGTCAATTGACAAGCGCACCAATTCAGAATTGATCACAATTTTGTTTTTTTTTGCATGGTTGTGACTTTTATACATTACTCCTTAACCTCACCTAAAAGATTAAGTCATCCCGCACCCTTGAGTTGGGTGACCAGAAACAATGACAAAAAACAACACTTCTCCAGAGTGCTTTTTATTCACAGCAATGGATCATGACGTTGAACACTACGATAAACACATCAGAGTTGATTTCCCATGGCTCCACCCTGTTTTACGGTCAACGGTTTTTGACCTTTGTGGCTTTTAAAGGGTTTTCATTTTGTGATCCTAGAGCCTTCATTTGTTTAGGGCTCACGACCTATCCTCAGAAAGCGAATTTCCACCAGTCCAGTTTGAATCTGAATGCCGCGTTTTGAGTTTTGTATACACGGTTCCGCCATCCGGCCACTGTGGTTTATTTCCTGTCCAATTCACCTGACGAAATACAAATTGGCTATTTCTTCCAGAGTAGATCAAATTTGCACATAAGATTAGGCAAGCATAACTCTACTACACCCGGCCAACGTTTCAGATTATATATAAAAATCTCACTTTTTTAGGTTAGTCGGGTACAAAATGCCCTTTAATAATCAATGAGTACATTCTGTGATATTCATTGTAAACGACACTTTGTTAATAAGTTAACGGCAAACCCAAATTAGCCTAAATCTGGATTTCTTAAGCTCATGTTTGTGGATGTTATTTTTGAATTGTTAAAATTCTGTGGATATTTCTTCCAAGTTCCTAGACTATCTTTGAGAGCAAATTGAGGAAATTCACATTTCACATTTGAAAATGTTTGCCTAGCCACTCTCTATACACAAGTTTAGGAGTAGAGTATCGCTGTGCAACCTTTTTGGTCAATATCCACTGACGGGGTGCCAGAAGGGTGCACAGGGAGCAATTTGTTTTCTTTCCCTCTCCTTCCCCCCCGGCCTGCAAAAAGGGAGATTCTTGCAAAAATAAGCTTTGAGCCAAAAATCAAAATTTTTATAAAAATCAGCAATTTTTGGCAAAATTGTTAAAAATTTCTTACTTTTTTTTTTTTTTTTTTTTTTTTTTAAGATTTCCCAAAAAAAAAATATTGGCCTCCCCCCCCCACCCATTTTCCACCAGAAAACCGCGGTGCTGCCACGGAATTCCATTGATCCCCCTTCAATCTCAGTTTTAAAAGTGATGCATGGTGAATCCCTTAGAAACCACAATAACAACATTCACCATATTCACATACAACGACTCTACAAGACTATTCTTACCAAGAGAAGCCACATAGCATGCCTAGTTGTCGACAATTCAGCATCGTTTATAATGTCTCTTAACTATTAGAACATCTTAATGGCTCGATTTACTTGTTAATTTACATTCAGGGCGTTTTTGTCATGGGGAATTGGGATATAAGCAAATGAAGTCTTTTATAAGACCCTTATTTAGTGATGATATTAAGTATGTGTTTAATTGTCAAACCAACTGACCGTAACTCATACCTGATTTTTAGCTATAGGCCAATAAAAATATCTGCAAGAGGGCTCAAGTATCCACAGCTGTTTGAACCCCATGCAACTTGTCCTTATTTTTAGAGCAATTTTAAGCAATGGCTACACAATTTTTGACAACTGATATAGGTAGGGATATGCAAGAGCTATCACCTCCGCAAAAATCATAAAAACAAAAAAATCCATTCGGGAAAATCGTGCCATTAGGCCTACAAGATCATAATTTGGTATTTATACGAGCGCCCGCTATATGCCTCATTTTCCATAGAAAGACACGTGAAGTGGCGTACTGACCGGAGGGGCAGGTGGGGCAAGTTGACCCCTCTTGCTCGTTCGTTTCGTATCGTAGCAATCCAAGATCACAGTGGAAATTCCTTCGTAGCCCAGCTGATAGTTTTCATCATCCAGGTTGATTAGGCTTGGGAATTCCCTTGGGGACTTGTAACCTCACAGTCATCTATGATGGGGCTAATGGTTTTGTGGCTCTCCACAAGACGCAGTTTGGTGAAAGTCTACTCTACTCCGATTTCTTATGAAGAAGTTCTTTTGCGACCAACGCCCGTTTCTGATTTCTTTTGAGGTGACCCATTCTTTCCTATCAAGGTCACAGCCTTTGGATTGCTAGATGGGCTGTCCCAAACTGCTTTAGGTTCAAGTTAGAGATGACCATTGCTCAGACCACATGTCATTATCTAGGATGAATCGTCGGTACTGTGATTGCAGTGTAATGATTGGGTAGCAAAGTGGGATTCTGGGAATTCTCTATCCTCAAAGGTGTTGGTGGGGGGATTAGGCTACCAGATTCATCACATTTCCTTTCTTGGCGCGCTTGATCGTCTGAAGGTTTCTCCTACGGTTTGCGGGAGCTTCCAAGACAGAATTGGAAGGTACCCCACAGGCGTCGCCACAAGGCAAACCACTAACAAGTCCTCATGCATCTTCAGACGCCATCATCTTGTTGGAATGTACCCTGTGCTCCTTACTGGTGCAGCGGATTCGCAGTAGATATGCCAGGCAAAATTGATGTAGTAAGACGTGTCAAAGATGCACCCCTCCAGTTCCTGCGACCTTCTGAGGAGGTTGACACCGAGGACGCGTCTTGGCAGGCGCTGCCTTGTGTGTTGTTAAGGTAAGGCTGCGTCCATTGTGACTCCAAGGTACTTGGTTTTGGGTCATGTGACAGTTTTTTTTTTCTCCATCTAGAGTGTTGTTAAGTTCTCTTTTTGCTCATCGATTTGCAAGGTGAAAAAAAGAGCTGACGGCCCTTGGCTTGCCGAGTTTCAAGTCCATCTCGTTGGAGAATTGCTTACAGTGATTAGGTCCTTCTGGCAACACACTGTTTCTAAGGACTCAAACGAATCAGCAGCTAGTCCAAGTGCCGTGTCGTCTGGCGAAAATCTACTCCGCTTTGGTCATATCTGAGACGTGAGGTTGAGAGACATGGTGCCAGAACAGAACCTTGTGGGACACCATTTCGAAGTTTGGCGCTTTCGACTGCGTTGCCATTTGATGTCTCCAGGACGAAATGTCTTGGATGAGCAGCATAATGAACTTTACAAGCTAACATCAGGGAAATTTTGAGTAGCCTTGAGGTAGAGCCTCGATGCCAGCTGTACGACGCAGCAGTAGGTCTATGATACTGCTCCAAACATCTGCTTCTTCTGGAGGCTGTCTCGATGTCATTAACTTATTCTGCGATCTGATCATGTTGTTTGATTTACCTCTTCAAAATCCAGCTTTGGTTCGGGAGATTTTGCCCTCACCGTATCATGATCCTGCCTGGCCGATTACATAACGCTCACGCAGCTTATAGATGTGATATAGTACGAGATGGGGTCCTGTAACTCTGGGGTCATTTGCTGGTTTTTTGGGCGTCAGGATTGCCATACCTTTTGAATTCTTCCATCTGGAGGGAATTAGTTGACATCCCATACAAGTATAAAGGAAGAGGGGCGCCAATCGCACTCTTCGTGCCATATTCTTCCGAATTCTGTATGGATGTTGTCATTGCCAGGAACTTTCCGCTTCTTGAGAACTTTAATTACTTCCGGTGATCTCATCGGAGGTGAATGGTTGGGACCTGGGGCTTGACGGTGGAAGTTTGTAGGCTGTTTATAAATCTCTGCATTACATCACGAATGGGCTTTCGCCTGTGTAGTGTGGTTCGCCACTTTGGCTCAAAAAAAGCGGGAACGATTGGGCCCAAAATGTAACTTTTTATCCATCTTTTGCGGGGAATTTCAACCAATGCGGGGTCCAATTTGGGGCAAAGTAAATGTAAATTGTCGCATATTTCCCGTGCCTAACGCGCGCATTTGTCCAATTCAGACTTAATTGGAGCAATCCTCGGGAACATTTACAATTTTGCCCCTCTTGCGGGACACTTGGAAATTTGCCCCCTCTGGATTGACTTGCCTCGGTACCCACTGGACGTGTAAAATAGATTTTGCTGAAAATCGACTTTGCCCATCATGAAATTTCATGAATTTACAGCAGGAGGTATTTAGCATACTAACTGCTAACTGCTCCAAATTTAGTTGTCAAAAAGTGTGTCGCCATTGATATTTTGTTCTTTATTCTCATTTTGGGCCATAATAATTTACTTCAAACACTGTGTATAGGTTTATACTTTGTCATTTTGTAACTTCCTGGTGCAGGTCTCAGATCCATATAACAGGATACTCTCTACACAGACTCTGAAGAACTTCAGCTTGGTTGAATTGAAGATACCAGATTGCCATATGTGGTGTAGTTTATTGCAGGCATTCCAAGCTTGTCCTTTGCCTGACAGGAAGTCTTTCTTGCTGTCAGCAACATAGGACCCTGGGTACTTGAAGTGCCTGACCTCTTTGAGTTGGGTACAGGTTGTAGTGCAGATAGGTTGATGATTATCTTCCTCATTGACGGTCATATACTCCGTCTTCTGACATTTAGATGTACGCCGACTTTGTCTGCAGCATTCTCAAGTGATGTTTATTAGATCTTGTGCACCACATATTAGATGGGCTGTTAGAGCTAGATCATCTGCGTAGTCAAGGTCTGTGAGATGCTGACTTTGGTGATATCTAAAACACTTGGATTTTATGGTGATTCCCTTGTCGTCCATGATGTCAAGACTCTGTCTGAGAATGTAATCAAACAAGATTACAAGCTACTACACAGAGATAGGTAGCAAGAGTATCTCCTTGGAGGATTCCAGTAGTTGTTAAGAACTCCTTTGTGGGCCCATCCATGGTCTGCACAAAGCTAGTTATCATACATGATGGCAATTGCTTTGACAGTCTCATCTGGGAGACCGTAGTTGGTGATAATATGCAGCATTACATCTCTGTTGATGCTGTCAAAAGCCTTGAAGAAGTCTACAAATATAATTGAAGCTTTTCTCTTGGAAATTCTCAACTCTTCTTTGAACCTTCTGAGGGCAAGTATCTGGGGTAGTGTTGATCTGCCTTTACAAAAACCATTCTGGTTCTGTCTGAGAATGGAATCTATGTGAGGAGTGATTCTGTAGAGTAGCATTGGTTGTAGATCTTTGAGGCCAGTGGCGACAGTGCGATTCCTCTGTAGTTTTGGGGTTGTTGGAGGTCGCCTTTCTTTGGTAGAGGAGTGAAGAACGGTGTTGAAAAGGCAGCTGGTTTGTTTCCCATGTAGGTGTTGTTACAAAATACTAACAGTTGATCATGGAATAGTAGATTCTACCAGATTACTGCTGGAATGTTGTCAGGACCAGGCATCTTGGTGTTGTTCAGTTTCTTCTTTAGGCAGCTTTGAAAGTCCTCTACAGTGAAAGGTCCAGTCTGGATGGGAAGGGTGTCTACTATGTGATTGAAGAAAGGTTTATCAAGGTTAGTGTTCTTCTGAACTGGTTTGCCAAGTAGAGAAATAAGTGCTGAAACCATGTATCAAGGTGCTCTTCAGTTGTTTCACCTTTGATTCTTTGATAGGTGGAGTAGCCTTCTTATCAGTTAGCTCCCTCAAGGCCTCCCTGACAGCAGTATGCTTGTTTTCAAGATGTAGGTTGTTAAGTGCTTTTAAAAGCCTTAGACTTGCTCCTCAAGCACCACAGTGTAAGCATCATTAAGTGCAGCCTTAGCGGCATCAAGGTTCTTCTTGGAGCTTTTGGTGTATTTAGTACAGTGCTTCTTGGCTGCAGACTTCAGTTTTTCTCTAGCTTTGCTAATCTTGTCATTTGAGGCAAAGGCAGTAGTCCTCTTTCTAAAGCATCTCCAATACAATTTCTTTGTTGGCTGAAGTGATGGCATCATATACTTTGCTGGAGCTCTTGTCTTCAAGCTCATCAACAAGAGTGTTGAACCTGTTATTACTGCTACAGTATACTGCTCGCAAAGCTTTACTCTGATGATAACTTATCCGGCTCCTTTACAAGAGACAATTCTATGATCAGACTTAGCAGCTTCAAAAGTGTTGTAGGGTCTTGAGTTCTTTTGCTGTTAACCTGTTTCTTTCTGACCAGAATGTAGTCCAGCTGGACAAGTTCTCCATTTGGGGATGGGGTGTTCAGTCTACTATTTTGGAATCTTGTATTAGTGGCAACAAGGTTAAATTGTTCCATGAAGTCCTTCATGTACATTCCATTTCTGTTGGACTTGTTGCAAGTGAACAGCACATCTTCAGGCCCAAGCTTAGAATGTAATCTCCAGGGATGTAGAGAAGATTATGGGCTGGAACTATACTGGTGGTGGCGAGTAATAATTTCTTGGCCATGGCAGTTTCAGAGCAACTTTTTTTACATGACCTCAAATAACCCCTAAATGACCTTTGATCTCAAATTTCTGACCATCTCTTATGCCTCACCTATTAATCAATGCTACTAAGTCAAATGAATATTCATCAAGTGTAAGAGAAGAAATATATACAAATTGTGGAAAGATAAATGTGATGTGATCTGGGAAAACCTGTCACATGTCGCGCAGGACAATTTTGAAAAAATAAAGAAAATATCTTAAAATCTGTTATGTTGTACTTTATTTTTTGTCAGATTGTATAAGGCATAACTTTTGATATGTGCATCATAGAAGAAAGAAGTAAAAAGTTATGGAAACTTTATATTTCAAACTTTGCAATGAGAGTAAAAACTCAAAATATAAATTTGCTCACCTGCACCCGCAGCCGTTGGTGTACATAGACTGTTTCACCCCCATTTATTCCTAGCAACAGAAAAAGATAATTAAGTCGAAGCCATGCAATTGAACATGTCCCTTTCATTAAAGAGAATTAATATAATATTGCTTAAGAAACTTCAAAAATTGAAGACACAATTGTCCTTTGGTTTAAAAAATGCAGCAACGAGGAATTGGCTTAAAATTCACTGACAACCAATCATGGCGGCCATAAGTATGATTTATAACATGGTCAGAAAAAGATAACTATGTCGAAGCCATGCAATTAACCTCTATTGAAAGATAATTGATAACAATTACGTATAGACTTTAAAAAATTGAAGACAAACTTGTCCACCTTTTTTGTTTTGAAAATCAGGAAATGCTAGAAAAATGATTGCCTTTTAGTTAAAATCCAATATGGCGGGCTCTGGAACAAATGTCCTGTGGCTAACCCTGGCATGTGTCGGGTTTTCCCAGATCGTATCACAAATACAAACATTAACAAATATTAATAACAAGGCCTTATATGCACTTGAGCCAATAAGTTTTCCATTTTTTGTGGTTGTTGTTATTTTGTTTTTGTTCATTTTTTTATGTTGTTGATTTTGTTTTGTTTTTGTTTTTTTTTTCAATTAAAGTCATATGTTCACCAAGACCAAAACATATATTTTGTTTATTTTGATAATTTGGACTAATTTAAACATAAATCCAACAACAGATATTACCAAAATAAAACCTATCTACTCAAACTTGAGTTTTATATTTGTTAGAAAAATGAAAAAATATGGTTTTCTGGTAGAATAAGAAAATATGGCTCCACTTAAAGCGCACTAGCACATTTTCAACAAAATACTAAATTCCTTCAATTTGCTCTCAAATTATAGTCTAGGACCTTGGAAGAATACAGATATTTTTACACACACAATAACAAAGCGCAAAACAGATGCTTTTTTTTTAAATATAAATGAAACATTCTACTAAATTTTACCCACTATTTTAAAGTTTGGTATTGAAAATAATACTGAATTGAATGATGCTATCTACTGAAGATAGCAAACATAACAACCATCATTTTGTACAATTATTACCTTCAGTAATCACCAGAATAAGAGGCTAAAGACATCCAGTAATTTGTAGGCCAAATTTGGAGTTTGTCATAACTTTGACCAACAAACATGTGTACTACATGAGTATCACAGACTTGTACTCATTGACATTAAAGACACTATCACTAGTATCAGTGATTCTCCCGAAAGAGTAAAAAATATTTGAAATTTACATGAATAGCTTAAAGGTGAAGGATAAGGCTATAGAATTCTCATAAGTTATTTTTTGCAACTGAAAAATTGACAGAAAAGGAAGAAAACAGCAGTGTTCGAAGATATGAATTGCCATTCAATTACGTGTTGTAGTAAGTGTCCGTATGGACGGTAATGGCTAAAATATCCGATTTTGTCCTTATTACGTTGCTTTTAAGCTTACCACTTGCAGGGTATGTTAGAGTACCTATACTTGTTACAGACATGCAAAAATCTGATTTTTGATGATTTTTTTCAATTTTATGATTTAGTAAATCACTGAGAGTACCTTTTAAAACCACAGAGGTCTTAGACCAGTCAAACAGGGTGGATGCCATGGAAATCAACTCCAAAATGTGTTTTCTTGTGTCTAACGCTATGATCCGTGGTCTGCTGAATAAAATTACTCCAAAATGATTTCATTATAAAACCATTCTGTTTACCACTAAGGGTGCTGATATGGGCTTAATCATTTCAAGTGAAGACTAATGTATATAAGCTTTACAACCATACAGAAATATCAATTTTGAAGAATCTTGAGGGTGCACTATTTTCAAAATGTGCCAGTGTCTCTTTAAAACATTATGTTGTATGAGCCCAAACCCACCTACTCCTCCCTGAGAAACCTTTCTACATGAATCCTAAAGACACACTGCATCACTAAAATCCATTTACCATGTTTTTTTTTTTTTTTTTTGGGCAACAAAGAGGAACATCAAAAGAAGCAATGAAAATGCTCAGACAACCAATTTAACTTTCATAATGCCAGTGATAGTTTCAAACATTATGTGGCTATTTATTTGAGAATGCCTTAATGTTTTAAATTAAAAATATCACAGATTTTTGTATGAGATAAAGTTTCAAGTTCCTGCCATGTTTTTCCTGGCGGACCTTTGGTATGCTTGAGAGATGAATTGTTCTATTAATTAGTGGACATCATTTTACGTACCTGCATTGGATGCAATGTCAAATAGGTTTGACTTTAGATAATGTGAATTATATTATTTCTGATATAATCTGTCATTAAACATGAAGCATGTCAGCCCACAGGACACAGATAGGGGCAGCTCAATTTAATGAAATTTGCATCCTACAAATCTACAAATCCAAATTTAAATATGGTTCAAAATTGTCTACGCTTATGCCATTAGCATGTTTAGTAAATGCATCACAAGCAGTGCATTCCAGTTTTGAAAGGTCTTCAATTTGAAATTCACACCATCAACATTGTCTTATCTTAATGCTTATCTTTCTATATCATGAAGGTCAAGGCAAATTTGCTATCAGAGAGTGTATACCATTTACATGAATGTAAGGCCACAACCACCACTATTGCCTTCTCTTATGTTATCATTTACGTAAGCAAAACCTTTCTAAAATTTGTCATGCATGTTGCTGTTAATATCAATCAGTAATAGAGACCCTGGTCCCTGAGCAAAGCTAAGATAATAAGGTGAAATTTGCTTTGTAAAAAGTCAAGAAATATTCAATATATGATATATCCAAATATTGCTATCTACTGTAGACAAACAACATCGATGAATCAAACCTCCGAATGGCCTTGAAGCAATCAAGTTAGAATATGTGAACTTTTTTATTATTAATTCTCTACATTTTCACAATACAATACAGTAAAAACATTGCAACTAAGTAACTTGTCCCAGAAGACAAATTACGCCAATTCACTTATGACCTTCAAATGATGATTTTCCAATGCCAATGATTATTCACTATACGAACTTGATCCCTAGAGGACCAAACACTGTGACGGAATCCACACGTATTATCCCAGTTTGCGGTAGGATGTGTGAAACAGCTCCACACAATATAGTATAAAATGTTAATGACATGTGATGATGGAGGTGTGATACCACTTTATCAGCTTTACAAGTACCAATATGCAATGGTACCATTGCATATTGTTTAAAGTCACATTCTTTGAATCTGTCTGTCTGTCTGTTTGTCTGTCTGTCTGTCTAGTATATCCTTCTTAACTTGTCTGTCTGCCTGTCTGTATGTCCATCTGTCTGTCAGTTAAAATGTGGCATAGCTTTTCTTCAATACATTTCAAGCAAAAATCAAGCCGGGGAGGGGGTAGTCAACACAAATGACCATATGAGGATGTGCCACAAATATTGGTCTCATTTTCAGCCTTCTGGTATGACCCTTTTTTCATGCCAATTTTGGTATAGCAATGGTTCATTTTTTCAAATTATCTCAAATTTGTTGGAAAATTAATTAGTCAAATTGTCTCAATCGTAAGCCAAAATTTTCTAAAATGGAAAATAAGTCCACTTTCCTCAATTTGAAACCACGTTTTTCCAAATTTGATTAAAATATCAAAATTTTGAGGAAAAATGGCAAATTTTGGGTTAAATTTGCATCTCTAGTATAGCTATAGGTCCCCTTTTTTGGCAAAAATTGGTATAGATATGGGTCGTACTTCCAGAATCTCACAGGCACGTCACTACCCAAACCAAACTTGAGACCCCCCAAAATCAAGGCCTTCCCCTCACACATAATAGGAGGATGAAATCAATATCTTTTCCCATGTCATGAAGATTTCCCTGTAATAATTTTACAGTTTAATCCTTGAAACCCACTCATCCATCATCCTCACTATATACCTGCATGCCTATAGCAATCTATCAACATATATTGCATATCTCCTACTAATCTTCTTACCCTGCTAGCTTGTTACCTTAACCATAATCTACCCACCAATCAATCAACTTTTGTCGTTCTGTCTATCTACCCCGGGCCCCACCTCAAACGCCTATCTACCTTTAAGGAACCTAACGCATTAAACTTTACCCTATATTCCCTTTCTTAACAACTTTACTTTTACACCCACCTGTACTATCTCACCTGTCCTACCTTACCTGCCATGCCAAACATATTTTGTCCAACCTTACCTATCTCTAAATGTTAAAGGCATTTTGGTGGTCAATGCACACGCATTAAGAGGATAAAATATGCCAATATTCGATAGGACAGTAATCAGGGCTTGAAATAAGGATTTCAGATCCAGGAGCAATTTTTGATGTTTTTAACATTTTATTGCCCTGGTCTATGTCAGAACCAGGGACATTTTGCCTTTTAGCAGGGTAAATTTTCCCCAGCCCTTGCTTATTTCAAGCCTTAACAGTAATTCACTGATGTAGTGCATGTTAATAGCCATTGGTTACTGGTTCAAGCCTTGGCTCATGTATCTGTTCCGAATTATGATATGCCATAGGTTTTGTGTTGTGATCAAAGTGATCAGTGGCTCCTACCAAAGTTAGCATGAGCCAGTTGACCTGGCAACTGTCTTATTCTAACATTCGAATTAGCGAATTAATTTGACAATTGTTGAAACATTGAATCATTGCTTAGTGTGGTAAGTTTCCACAAGTTGCACTTGGTTTTTGATTTAAACATCACTCTGAATAATATTATTTAAATGAAACACATAAAAAGGTCATAAACTATTTTAAACACCTTAACACATCGCAAAACTTGTACTACATTAAGTTTCAGTTTTTGTGATGCAAGTACAAAGATCAAAATTAAAAGAGCAAAGCATAGCGAGTGAACTATATACGGAGCATAAATCAAGGATGTGTCTTGACTATTGTTATCTTTTCTGCAATATAAACTGTGGTAAGTGCCTGACAAAAAGTGCAGCTAATCCACAAATTTTGAATTGAAGTGTCTGAATATCATATCATAAATGGCTACACTCTGTACGCCAAGCTGTATTCAAATTATGTCATCATTTACGTGCAATGTTCAACTTGCACATTGCAGGATGTCGCAACTGTTATCACCAAAGCCTGAAGTCGGCTTGCGTGACATGCATGCAAAATATTTGCATAAGATCAATAACATCACGTCCTACTTCCGGTCAGACAAAACACAGCAATGGGTTCACATCCATTTCACACCACACAAAACTCGGAGAATGCGTGCAACTTTTGAACAACAATTCAGTATGCATGTATGTCATAATAACATCTCTTTTGAACAGCAATTCATATGCATGTATGTCATAACAACACCTGGTGCAAATATTAGAAAATTTTTTGTATGGGTTTAGAAATAAAGGGTAAGTAGTTCATATTTATGACTGAATAATGTATACATGGCAGGAAAACACAAACAATTGGTAAGGCACAGCTGAGCCCATTATTTATATGATTTTCCTGCCAAGGACACATTGGAAAGATTAAACATGGTCAGTAAACCCCCACAAGTGCTATTACATAAAATGTAGCAAAATTAACTTAAAATCTGCAATTCCTGCACCAAAGACTGAAGCTCTTTACATTTTATCAGTGTGATCAGTGCATAGCTTTGCCGCATAAGTAACTGTGCTTACATTGATTAAACACACAGCATCAATCAAGTGTTTGATGCAATTTGCTTTATATCTCAACCCATCATTGTTACCCATTATTGAAAATAAAGGCCTTTTATAAGATGCATTTAAAATAACTGTGCCACCCTATTTTGGATATCGGTCATATGGGGCAAAAAAATTATGAAAACAGGTGTATATCTTCACTTAATGTGTCTCAATAGCAACAACTTATTTCACAGAATACCATTTGTAAATAACTTCTGTAAATAATCTGTAAATGCCCTCATTTTTCTCAAATTTTAAATTGTTTGGCATGCTGTTATTGAATACCCATGTTTCAAAACAGCCTGGGAAAGCTTTTAAAAAATAATTGTTTTAACATACTTTAACTACACTTTTACATATATTTGTTTCTCATGTAAAGCATCTCAAGGACCTTAGCTTAGGGTGCTATAAATTTCATCATTGATATTATAATAAGCTGTAAGCTGTTTGATTGTATCATGAGTTATTTTGTAACATAAGTCATGCCCCTCATTTTTTGTTGTTACAGTGGTCTACAGAGCAGTATAATATGATCTTAACCTCAATGAGCACTATCTGCCGAGAGGGCTTAAGTGATTTTTAGCCAATCAGCAACATGGACAGAATTCTGGGTCTGTAAAGGGCTAGAGCTTAAATATTTGCAAGCTGCATTTCAACTGGTTATTGAAATAAAAATGTGATGTAATTAGCCAATCAGAAATGCTGTATGAAAGGCAGATAAAACAGGGAGTTTCTGTAACCTGACCCATCTGACACAATTCATGGAATAAAGCACAGGTTTATTCCGTTAAGGTTTCCAAATTCATAAGTGTGTCAGAAAAGAGTGTGTCAGATGGGTCAGGTTACGGATAAAACTCCCGATAAAACAAGCTTTCACATACAACAAGAAAAACCTAGAATACTTGGACTTAAAAAATTGCTTATTGCTTAAATTTCATCTGTGGTTCAAGCCCCAAACCACTGTACGCTGAGCCTCTGTCCACTTATATAACATTACGCTATTCATGATAATCATGCATGCACAAAGTGGGCAAATTTCACAAGTCTTTGAAAGTGTTTTGTAATATAGTAAGGATGGCAAATATATGATTAAAATTAATGCAAGTCCATTCTCAATTATTCCCCTGTAAAACATATTAAATCTTTTGTGTGTAAACCTAAAAGGACTTAGGAATTGTTATTGGTTAAAAAAAAAAAGAGAAAAAATGGTGAACTAACCTGTGGTGTCAACATATGTTGAGGTAGCACAGGGATTTGAAGTGTGAAGTGTGGCGCTGTTGATGGTTTTGCACCTTTATCAACTCCCAATGACGTAGTCGATTTAGCCTGCGGTGCTGCTGAGGAGGACAACACTGGCATCTGTATGAAAGGGAGCTGCTTGCGCAGTTGCGACGTCGGCTGACTGGGGGCAGCATTCCGCGGACTGGCTTGGCTCGAGATAACCTGACTGGTTTGATAAGGAGTGTTAGTATTGCTGGCAGAGGGATCCTGTTGTAATGGATTGTTACTGCTTGTTGTTATTGGTGTCCTCTTTCTGTATGTACCATCATGCGTCTTGTCTTGAACCTGTTCTGCTGATATCTGTGCCTGCCTGATTTAACCAAATGAAATAGAAACACTTCTTGGGTTGAAAGTCTGTAAGAAATACATATGCATGTCTTAGATAACCCACCTTGTATGATGCAACATGATGAATTCACCCGAGACTAAGCTAATATACCCAAAATGCTTTGGTAATATCTATTCTACAATTCTTCATTTCACTATTTTAATTCAGCCTTCCTACATTACACTTCTTGCATGCGCAAGACGCAAGCAGACACAGTAAGACTTGCTGAAATAGGAGTAAAGATACACCACATTAATTATTTTTTGTCCTTGATGCTTTTGCTCTGGAGGTCTTACCTTTGCCTTTCTTCTTCTTCTTGCTGTTTTTCAGCTTCTAGTCTTTCCTTTTCCAATCTATCTCGCTCTTCTTTTGCTGCTTGTATTTGATCAAGTTGCTTGAATAAATATGAGCAAACAAATTTAATTTAGATTTCCCAGGCACTTTGATCAAAGTCTGGATAAAAAAAATACTGGAATTGTTGCACTGGCATTCGATGATATGACAGCAACATTAATCATGAATACTTTTGCATTTCAGACCAGATGAGAAGTTTAAAACCTGTTGCCATAAAATACTCTTACAAAACCGGGATGTGTTACAATAAGAATAACTGGCGACCCCCATATATATTGCTCTCTGAAGCAAAAAAAAAAGGATGCATCTGTACACAAGAAGGATAAAGTTTGTGTATGGATTACCGGAGTGGGGATATTAGTGGCAATTATTTCACCTCCTGAATATTCATAAACAAAATCATGCTATTTCATTGGCTGATTCCTATTACATGTGCTATTTCCGTAGGGAAATAGATCAGACTTTTTGTGCTATTTCCCTTGGGAAATAGATCGGACTATTTCCCTACAACCTCATCCCAAGAGTCAGAGTGAGGTGAAATTAAACAAATACTACATAGTTTATATCAGGAAATAGGACACACTATTTTGCCCTTGGTACTGACTCCAGGCCTATCACTGGGGTGATAGGCCTATCACTGGGGTGATAGGCCGGTAACCAGTACCTCAAGAAAATAGTCTGCCCTATTCACAAACAAACCTCTCTATTGAAGCCTGTATAGCAGATTTTAGTGAAAAGTCACCCACACTAGTCACCGATGGCAATTCGCGCATGTGCAGTACATTCGGGTGACTGACCTAAGTATACACAGAACCGAATCTGTGTGTACACTGTACGTGTCATGCAAACCATGCTTGACCGCGCCCACAAACACGGTTCCCTGCATATAATTATGACAGCAATCAATACTACCATTGCAAGCTATTGCATTTCCCAGTTCAAACTTGGTTCCACTGCTGGAAAATAGCCATGCATATTTGCTATGTCACCTTATTAAAATTATATGTCACCTTGCAATGATGACACTGTGGGTTCAGGATTCAGGAATGGTTATATGCGTTTAAAAAAAAAAAAGAAAAAAAAAATGGGTGTGAACTAACCTGTGGTGTCAAAATAGGTTGAGGTAGGAAAAGGGATTTGACGTGTGAAGTGTGGCGCTGTTGATGGTTTTGCACCTTTATCAACTCCCAAGGACGGTAGCGATTTAGAATGCGGTGCTGCTGAGGAGGACAACACTGGCATCTGTATGAAAGGGAGCTGCTTGCGCAGTTGCGACGTGCTTGACTGGGGCCAGCATTCCGCGGACTGGCTTGGCTCGAGGAAACTGGCTGGTTTGAATAGGAGTGTTTAGTATGCTGGCAGAGGGATCCTGTTTTGTAATGAGTGTTACGTGTGGTTGTATATTGTTGTCCTCTTTCTGTATGTACCATCATGCGTCTTGTCTCGAAACCTGTTCTGCGGATACTGGGCCTGCCTGATTACCCAAGAAAATAGAAAACACTTCTTGGGTTGGAATCTGTAAGAAATACATATGCATGTCTTAATAAACCCAACATTGTATATGCAAAAGATGAAATTCAAACGAGGACTAAGCTAATATACCCAAATGCTTTGTAATATATATTCTACAATTCTTCTTTCACTATTCTAATAGCCGTACTACATTACACTTCTTGCCTGGCAGACGCAAGCAGCACAGTAAGACTTGCTGGAACGTCGGAGTAAAGATACACCCCATAATTATTTTTTGTCCTTGATGCTTTTGCTCTGGAGGGGTCTTACCTTTGACATTTCTTCTTCTCTTGCTGTTTTTCAGCTTCTAGTCTTTCCTTTTCCAATCTAGCCGCTCTTCTTTTGCTGCTTGATTTGATCAAGTTGCTTGAATATATGAGCAAACAAAATGTAATTTAGATTTCCCAGGCACTTTGATCAAAGTCTGGATAAAAAAAATACTGGAATTGTTGCACTGGCATTCGATGATATGACAGACAACACTTAATAATGATAACATTTGATTTCAGACCAGCTGAGAAGTTTAAAACCTGTTGCCATAAAATACTCTTACAAAACCGGGATGGTTACAATAAGACTAACTGGAGACCCCCCATATATATGCTCGCTGAAGATCAAATTTACAAAAAAAATATGCAACCACAACAAAAGGATGCATATGCTACACAAGAAGGATACAGATAAAGTTTGGTATGGATCACCGGGAGTGGGATAGCCCGTGGGGATAGTCGTGGCAATTAGTTCACCTCATGAATATTCATAAACAAAATCATGCGATTTCATTGGCTGATTACTATTACAAGGGCTATTTACGTAGGGAAAAGAATCAGACTTTTTGGCTATTTCCCTGGGGAAATAGATGGGACTATTTGTGCTATTTCCCGTGCGGAAAATAAGTCGGACTATTTCCCTACAACCTCAGCCCAGAGTCAGAGGAGGTTAAAGAATAAAAAATACTACATGGTTTATATCAGGAAAAGGACACCACATTTTGCCCTGGTTGACTCAAGGCTATCACTGGGGGTGAGTGATAGCCTATCACTGGGGTTGATAGGCCGGGTGGTAAACAAGTAATCAAGAAAACTGGTCTGCCCTATCACAAAACAAAACATCTCGATGAAGCCTGGATAGAAGATTCTAGGGAAAGTCACCACACTAGCACCGATGCCACATTCGAGCATGTGAAGTCATTCGGGTGATGACGCTAAGTATACACAGAACCGAATACAGTAAATCAGTGTGTACATTGTACGTGACATGCAAACCATGATTGAACGCGCCCACAAACACGGTTTCCCTGCATATAATTATGACAGAATCAATACTTACCATTGCAAGCTATTGCTTTCCCAGTTCAAACTGGTTCCACTTGCTGGAAAATGAGCCATGCATATTTTGCTATGTCACCTTATTAAAATATATGTCACCTTGCAATGGATGACACTTGGGGTTTTGGGTTCAGGATGATCTAAAGTAAGTAATACCGACAAACATAGTAGATCTCACTAATCACATTATATCGCGCATAATCTACCATTATTAAGGAAGTACTTTTTCAACCCTCCATTTCCGGGATTGACTAATGCGCAACGGTACTGACATAAAAACAACACAAACACTGAAACACGGAAAGTCTTATTTTAATTTGTTTTCAGCTTGATAGCCGAGACCATAACAGATTTTTCCCAGTCTCATTGCGAATATAATTTTTACCACCTGAGGTCTAAAAAAGTCTCTCGGAAGTATGAACACACCAATACAGATATTCAAAATCTCCCCAAGCTGTTATCGCAAATATGACGTCACCATTCCGTAATGAGAGTAATGAGCGGCGCTTTAAGTTGTAAAATGTAATTGAAAGCAGTGCGTACGTGCGATTCCTGCACACCATGTAGTATTTGTTATACTAATACTGCACTCTATTGACCAGAGCCAATATTTCATACATACATTTGTTAGGTCTTAGGCCTATTTCACAAAAGTTAAAGATAGATCTAAGTGAATTTAAGAATCACTTCTTCAGGTCTGTAATGCTTCTTAGGAACGGGATTTATAAGATTTGTATGGCAAAATTAATTACAAATAGGAAACAGGTAAAAAAAAAAAAAGTAGAAAACAGCCTGGGATTGAATTTCATAAATCTCAACATACAAAATTCTTTCAAAATTTTTTAAAATTGGCTTAGAATCATTTAATAACCTAAGTACTAAAAATACGGGGCAGAGGGAACATGATGGTCCAGTGGATAAATGCTCAGACCCGCACGCCAAATTGGTTGTGAGTTCGAGCCCTTACTGTGGCCAATGGGGTTTCGCCCTTGAGTAAGACACTTTACCTTCAGTACTTCCCTATACCCAGGTGCTGTTTATAATGGGGTACCAGCATTATTCAATGTTGGGAAGGCAACAAACTGCTGTGGAAGGTGCAGCTATCCCCAGTTAATACAGAAACATTATCTGGCCCAATCACCTCGAAAGAGAAATGGGCACACTGTTCGTGGGTAAACAGGTATGTCCCCTTAACTTTAGAATAACTCTTCTTATGTCCACTTAAAATTAATTGTAACCGTTAATGCAAAAATGGACGCCCAGATGTGTTGGAATGGTATAATGATTTGAGCTGAAGGAAAGCTTATTTGCTTATTGAATGCTGGCAGTGATTCTATTTTATATCTACCAGTCATTCTACGAGCCAAACCCACTTTAAGAGTTAGCACCAAACGCATGTCCACATGCTGTCCCTCAACTAAAAATGTCTCAAGATGGTGGTATTTGATGTTTAGTTCTTTTTCCTCATTTTACTAGGGTTTTCAAGTAAAGGGCACTTGTTATTGGACTTGCACAGAGCTATAAAATTTGGCCATAGGAAATGCTACGCTATGCTAGCACGCACACTTTATCTCTGTTATCAAATCAGAGGAGGGTCTAATAATGGCACAGCAACAGATCATCTGGACTCTAAGGGCCAAAAGCTATCCATGGGAGGATGATTAAATAATGGTTAACTGCGATTCCCTTAGCCAGCCCCCTCCCCTTACAAGGAAAAACAACGTAAAGATTCGGACTTGCAGAGCATAATAAATAACTCTCTTTATTTATACAAACTACCAAAACCAATAACAAATTTGCCATGTCCAGAAGGAAGACACTCTTGTTATTTCTTGTTGATAGAAAAATTTTGATTGTTTGCAGTACACAATTGAAGTAAAAATCATGTTTAGAATAAATCATGTAAAACTGAGACTCTTCAAATTGAAGAAGATAGGACAGGAAAGCAAGTTAAAAAGGGCAAAATTCCCCTACTTTGAGTAAAAACATTTCGACCTTACCTAGATAAGTAGTTTCTCTTGCTCTTCAAATCTTTGCCCTTGCCCTTGTAGCGTTCCAAGATCTATCTGTTGTTCTGAACATGTATTTCACATTCTTTGCTAGCATGCCTCACTTCAGCAACTGTTACAGATTTTTAGTTAAGGGTAGCCACATGCATGAATGATCCTAAGTGCTTAGTCTTATATGGATATTTTGTTAACTTGGTTTCTATTTTAACGGTGTTCAAGACATAAGTTAGGTCCTTGCCAGAAATTACAAACATCTATCTGCAAGTACACTGGGTTGTGTGCATTTGCAACACCTGTCCAGACCACCAATTCCATTTCCACTGAAGAAGTATACAACTGAGCAAATATGCTCCAAAAAGATATCAAAACTACTCACACATAAGATCCTCCAATGTGTATTTTTTATGTGATCATTATTGCTTTTATGTTTTGAGCTTTATTGAACTAACTAATCCTTCATATTGTGAACTACATCTGATTGAAATTGCAATTTTTGTAAATTTTTACGGACAGAGGTTGAAGGCTTCATTTCTGTTTTTAACTTATTCTGGGCAATAACACATTTTAAATGATAATTATCATAGGCTAGCTCAAAGAACTTCCAACCCAGGCCTGCAAATCATGAAAAAAGAATATTTCGGTAATGAGGCCCATACTTGTATTCAAACCGATAGCTTCATCCCCCCAAAATGACTTTACCAAACTTTCACTTTGACAATTCATCCTAAATTCCAGCGAAAAACATCTGGCTATTCTGCATATTGATGCTGGGACTAGTGAGAAGGATGTGGTTGGTAACAAGATCCCAACAATTACCTGCATGATACCTATCTACACATGACCATTCTATATCTTTGTGTATAGTGTGACCACTATCTATATCTCATTTTTATGAGGGTAAAACTGTTGTACTATAAATAGATAAGTTACGTCATTCTTTGATGTATTTAATGTGTTTTAGTATTGTAAAAGAAGATGGTCACAGTTCTAAGAAGTTTTATATTTGCGAAGAATTAAATCATAATTATACAGTGGATACAGTTTAACTATCCATGTATTGAGGCTCTCAAAATGTGGTTTTCTGTGTGGGGAAGGGAAAATACAAGATGATTTAAAGTCATAATCATTGAAAGCAGGCATTAATAAGCATTTTCGAACTTAGTGTTTCATCAAGGGACAATATGGTTTGACAATCTAGATTAGACAAGGTAATGTTGGTACAATCTCCTTCATCTGGCTTAAATATCACAAAAAACTAGAATTTTGCGGGTCTCGGCTTTCGCGCTCCACTATATTCAAAGAAAGAATACACAGCTGTGGGTCCCGCTCCATAAAAAAAACTTAAACATTTAGTGACACATACAACACATACATACATACAACATGAACAACGGATTGCAAGTGGTCTGCCAGCTATGCTGGCAGCCCACACCAACATGATACAGAGTATTGGGAATGATGATGATTTTGACGTTGCTTCGCAGTAAACCTAAATCAGCTGCCAATATGCTTTATAATAGATAAATTGGATCTGGTATGTGTTTTCATAATCAAGCAGTTGGTGCTGGAAAAGATCAATGGAGTATGAAATGAGTACATTCTTACATATGAAACAGTAAGAGAGTTTTAAAGATGCCATCTTATGGTATTCAAACTGCAATTCAAGTATCTTCCCACAAGTAATGGTATGGGGAAAACTGGATGAATGTACATTGCAAATAGTTTCTTCTGAAAGCAATACTGGATGACTTTACATGCTGACCTAAATTACAAGATTAATTCTTTACCAGAGAACATACCAGATGACGTATGGATTGGTAATGTATCTGGGTGTGATATGGCAATAGGTATAGGATTTAGGCATTTGGGATTATTGGGTAACCACTGCATACCTACTAAGCTAACATTAGTCTACGCTAAGTTACGGTGGGTTCACATCATCAGAGGGTTGGCTCATGCGATCCTTGTGCACATTGCATTCCTCGTAATGCATGTGTTTATGATCCAGCACACAAACCCAGATGGAAAGGACTATGCATCATCCATGACGCATTTTGGTACGAGCTAACCATTAAACACATTAATCTTGTTTTCTTAACATTTCTTTCTGGAAAAACAGACTGCAGGCAAGTCCAAACTATGGTCAATCTTTAAGAGGAGCCATTTCTTGCTTCATGGCTTTTCCCATGTGAATGCACCCTGATGAATTCTCACGCCTAGAATCTCCAAGTTGTCTGAGTGATTTTGGTGGAATCACTAAATCTTTTGAGTGATTCTGAAAGTAAATCTTTGGGTGCTAAAAGAACGGAGTGTGCTTGCCTCTTGAGGGAGATACCCAATCCCCAAATCTCCCTTGAGGGGATGCCCTACATTCTTTCAATTGTTTGAGTCAGAAAGGTTTACATTGATATGCAAGACCAATGTTCTTGCAGGACTTCATCGGTTCAATTCCATGTGACTTCAGGCAGACTTCAGGGGATAAACCTGCTGAGGATCTATGTGAATCACCCTAATGGAAATTAAAATTTATGATCATCGCCCAAGGGTCAGAGCCTCTTGAAGGGGTCTGCCCTTTCTTTTAAACATCAGTGCTTGAATATCTTAGGTATTCTTGACATATGGAAATCAGGTGGCGGTGGCCAGAGGGGGGGCAGGGGGGCCACCCCCATACGGTTCAGAATTCAGGAAAACAGGTTTTAAACAACAAATTACGGTTTAAAATTAGGGGTTCTACCTGTATGAGTTAATTGTGTAATTTTTCGCCCACTAAGGATTTACCTGGGGCTACCCATGCTGGATATTTCACATTGTTGAAAAAGTTATAATAGACCGTAATTTTGGTCAATTTGGCGGGAACATGTCACTCTATTTAATAGTGCCCCTATTTTTCCAATGTATATCATATGATGTCACAGTTGAGAATAATAAAATGGATAAGTATGATGCAAATAAATCCAAGTGGATATTAGTCCTTAAGCATAGGAATTTTAGCCAAATTGGTATCATGAAAGGGGACCAAACGATACTTATTATCCAGCCTCAGTACACTATCCTCTACACAAAAATGCTTGATAGTATTTCTGGAAATGGTAGCTATATAACCCAGGTGGGGGCAATCAAGGATTACACAGGTAAAATTTTAAAAGACCTGTCATGTTGAAAAGTATTATCGACCCTCCTTTGGCCAACATTAAGATTCCAAAAGGTATAGTTGTACTATTTAACACCCAAAGTTTTGGAGGTGAGTTAGGTTTTAAAAACAGCAAACACGGGGCAACAAGGTTAAATTTCAGTTGTACAGGGGTCAATTTTAAAGTTGCTCCAATTTGGTTTAAAAAGTGTGGCACATGATTGAGTTGGAGCTCATAGGATTTAAAAATAAGGAAAGTTTTGAGTGTTTTTTAAATGCTTACCAAGGTGGGGAAAAAAAGATTCAAGTACAAACTATACCTTTTTGGAATCCTTATGATCAGACAAAAAACAAGGTGTATACTTTTCAACAGGATTGATTGAAGCAATTTACCGTATTGTGCCTAATAAATGCCCGGGGGCGGTGCATTTCATAAGGGAGGGCGTTTATTACAGTCAAAAATGTAAAAAATTAAAAAAAAAAAATCCCGCCAAAAATTCAACTGACACACGCGATTTGTCACTGATTATCAATAATACAAACGAATGAGCAGGTGGACGCTGTTTTCTCGCACCTACCGAGGTCAAGGTTCCATACTAATTTAAACTCTTACACTGTGCACACAGCGATACGATTTACAGATAATGACTGTCCCGGCCATTAAATCATGTGATTGAAGGGTTATTGCTTTAACTAATTTTTTGAATTGTTTTATCCAAAAAAAATCCTAGGGGGCATTACTTAGAGCAGGGGCATTTATATGAACCAACACGGTTCAACATTTTCCCCCGTGTAAACCTGCATGGTTACCCCCTACCTGGTTATAGTACCATCAGAAACGTTATCAGGCATGTT
The DNA here is from genome assembly GCA_023653785.1 of Ophioderma brevispina. Taxonomy (NCBI): domain Eukaryota; kingdom Metazoa; phylum Echinodermata; class Ophiuroidea; order Amphilepidida; family Ophiodermatidae; genus Ophioderma; species Ophioderma brevispina. Next base: position 1,405 of record JAMKCH010087460.1, on the reverse strand, counting down.
TTGGTATTAGCCCATGTCCACGGAGGCTGCATAATAAGTGTGTTTTTCCCATTTCAAAGATACCGGGAATTTGCTTGCTCATTTGCCATTATTATGTTGTACACTGATTCACAATACAGGAGCAGTAGTTATTGATGAGTGCCAGCAAACTACTTTTCTACTAAAGATAGTACTTCACCCACACAAGACACAAGATACCAAAATCTTGATCTGAATTTCTGTATTAACATTTAACTACAGTCAATGACCTCCAGACTTTGAATCCTGTAAGTAGATTGACTTGTTATCTTACCGTACCTATTCAAATTCTTGCAATTTCATGATAGAGTGCTTTAATTGCTCCACTGTTTGTTGAGCATCCACTAATTTTGTTTGTTGACCAGAGTAACTGGGATTCCAAATCCAGTAGTGGTGGGGCTAATTCCTCTCTTCATATTTGGCCTGGTAAGTTTGCCAAGTACTCTCATATGGGGCCACAGTTCTGCTCAGAGCAAGCCCTAGTAAGGATTACAAAACAAAAACAAAGCATCTGATGGTAATCTGCTAGGAATATGATTACCATATCTTGAACCTGATAATGATTTATCGTTACTAATTCACTCAGCCCCGTGGTTAAGTGGTAAAGACTGCCCGTTTAATACAGTGGCATTTGCAGGGGGCTGGGCCTAAAAAAAGATGTACTAAAAAAAACAGTCCATTTAGGACTGCTCTAGTCTATCAGCCCCAAGTTCACATTCAGTCCCCCTGTATCTGCAAGTTTCTGCCACACAACCCGTGGTGTAGCATTCCATAGGTCAATGATGATTTGAATCATACCAGGGGGTAATATAGTTTCTTAATCAAAATCAAAAACGCAAGAACTTAAAAAAAGAAAACAACTAACACCTACACATAATACAAAATCCAAATTAATTTTAACAAAAAAACAAAAAAACCGAAAATTTTATTTTTTAACAAAGGAAACAATTACTTTTTTTACAAAAGGAAAAAGATTTCTTTGAAGATGTGAAAGAAATGGGTTTTTTGATGCATAAGAGGTGTGAGATCGGTGAATGGGATGTATGAGAGTGAGGACATGGTTCTGAGCGAAAATGGAATGGGAATTTGGCGAAGGACCAGAGAGTACAATGATGAGCTCGATGTGTGGTGGGAAGTTGATGCAGTCGATGGATAGGAGAAGAATGAAGACTTGATGCAGATTGTGGGTTTGAAAGAGAGAAGCGGTGGGACATGATTGGCGAGGTAAATGTATATGTGGTATGGGCATTGCTGAGGAAAGATGATGAGCATGTTTTAAGAAGGGCGTTTGAGTTGAGATGGGTTGGTTGGTTTGAGGAGGGGGAAACCAACAAGGACATGGAAGAAGCAAGTGGAGAAGGATAATAGGAGGGTTGGGTTGAGGATG
>JAMKCH010087458.1:7448-28287 GCA_023653785.1 Ophioderma brevispina | reverse complement strand
GTCGCAGGTCGGAAGTGCCCGAGGGAAACCGGGACCGCAACCCCGTTAGTTGTGGACATCAACGGCGATGGATCAGACCCAGGCGACCTGGGCACCACCATCACACCTCACCACCAACGGAATGCCCGCAGGCGCCAACCCCCCTGGGGGGTTGGCCAGCGCAGACCGCGCCAGCCGGCACCGGGGCAGCCCCTAGGGCTGAACAGGCGAGCCAGCGGCCGCTGATACGCCAAGGAGTCGGCCCGAAGCCATCCCCTCAACACTTCGCGAAGCAGCCGAAGCCACCTCACCTTCGGGAGCACCCAGTGCAGCAGCAGCGGCTGCATTGGACGCACCCCGGGCAGCGAGGGCCCGATCACCACCCCCCCCTTCCCGTTTACGCAGCACGAGCGGCGAACCCATGCTCAATGATTGCCCACTGACCATCCGTAAGTCCGAGACAGAAGGAGGAGCACCTGTCGGTTGCGGGAACATTGCCTGTTGCACGATACATAAGGGATGGGGGCCCACTCATGAATGGAGGAAGGGCAGCGAACGCAATTGGAGCATAAGACGTTTGGGTGAGCGTTGAGTTGCTAGATGATAGCGTGCGCAAATAAAAACCGTAAAGAAATTAAATAACCAGCGTGCCGTGGAGGTCTCCGGTCACGCAAAACGTCAAGATAAGGACACAAAAAAACCCAAACTCGGTAACTGAGTCAAGAAAGGTTAAAAAATTTTCAAACACAGTTTTCACATTTTTTTATTAAGTATACCACACAGATATAATAAATAATACGCACACACCCAGACCACATAAATTGTTTCGAGCAAGCCCGACAAAAAGATAACATAACAAAACTCACACATATAGTCAAAGGCAGTTAAAGCAGAACAAGCGCGTCAATGGCTGCCTTTGTTGACCTTGTTCCGCTACACAGATCACATGACCGCAATGGCGGCAAAAAAAAAAGGTCAAACAGAGCTCTCCGAGTGAAAAAAGTCTCCGTTTATTCCGTCCGAAAGTGCGTTATAAACAGTTATATAATCCAGTAGATATTCCAGATAGATATGGTAGTAGTAGTAGGAGTATCCGTATGAGATGACAAATAAGTCAGTATCAAAATCTCAGTTAATTTTGGCGGTAAAATTAGCAGAAGCGCCTGTTTGGGTAAAAAGCGGTCCGTCTGGTTAACAGCCAAAACGGAATTGAAGAAGAGCTAAGGTCGACAGGATGTGACCTGGGTCACTGGTCGAGCCCATTTCTATTTTAGGGGTTTTTGTTATTTTGGGGCATTCCACTCTCAGAGGGAATGCATATATTTCAGTAAAATTGGTTGTAAAGGAAATCAGTTTTTCAGGGTAATGATTTGGGATTTCTTGCTGCCCGCTTCTGGTTATTGCTTAACACGGGTGTCTTCAGGTTTTAGTTTAAAAACCAGTATGCAATATTTTTTTATTAATTCATTTAAATGTATGTGATGCTATAAATTTGCTTCAGTGTGGATATGTAATTTCAAACCAGTATTAATTAATTTCTGATGACTTGTCAAAAAGTTTCCATAATGTGTGACCTTTGCTAAAAGACCAACCGAGAAAGATTCTTCTAAAATGCCTTGTTTCATATGGTTTGGTTCTGCAGAAAACAAAACTTGTATTTTAGAGTTCAAGCTTTTGGGAATGAGACTAACATGGATGAATTAGTCTCATTTCCCAGATGATTCAGATCATATTCTTGTAACACAAACACTATGGTGATTCAGATGAATAGCTGTGTTTAATTTATGATCAAATGAAGGTAACCAGGGATGTAAGGACCTAAGAAAAAAAAAAAAATCCTACAAAATGCCGGGGGTTTCCAGGGGGCCGCCGTTAGTAGACCCCTGGCGGGGAGTGTGTAGGGGCTCTGGAGGGGTTCAGGTGGGCAAGAAGCCCCCTGAAGCCCCTGGTTTTGGCAATTTTTAACAGAAAAACCTCAATTTTAGTACTAAAAAGTTTTAACATTTCAGGGAAAATTAGCCCAACGTGACTTCTGCGAATCATGTAATTTTCTTACGTTTTTATCCCACCGTTTCCATAACTTAATTTGCATTGTAGGATACACCAGGCATAACAATGCATAACCTGGACTGGTCCTGGAAATCTTCCGAAATAGAGTACGACAAAAACCAGCCGTCCTTATCCTTTTCTTCAATCCAATTCCACTTCCACTTGTCCAGACCTCAGCATAAATTCTGTTAATGTTTGGCCAGTTTGATAAACTCCAATTTTTGGTATTAAACAAAGAAGCTCAAATTTGATATTTTCCGATCGTGAACACCAACATGCGATACACAAAAGCGTGCAAAATTCTTCTCCACTTATACCATGTTGCATACTAAACTCGACCACAGAGTTGCGGTTTCGAATGTGCTATTAGAACACACAATACTCCCTAACGGCGCCGAACCTAGGAACGACCATGTTGACCTAGGGATGATGACGCCGTCTGTTGATGGGTTTTCTTACGGAAGCAGAGGGTTGTAATAATGTTCGTTTACTTTTTTATTAGTAATATTTTAATTCTTTTATGTCCGGATTTTTCTAGCTTCTAGAAAAAAATCCGGGACAAAGTTGGGATTCCTAAAAAATCGGAAATCCGGATAAATCGACTTATCGACTTATAAATCGCTAAAATAGACTTATACCGGCTCACGCCTTAAACTACCTCGGCCAAGATAAATTTCAAAAAATTGGTCCAATGATGTGGAAATGAGGGGTCAAAGGTCATTTTACCGATCAAACGTTGACATCATTTCAGGCGAAGCCAGGGGGCGTTAACAGGGGTAGCTATGATTTGTGGATGATAAAGGGTTAATAGTCCTATAACAAATAGTTTCTATAAACTATATGTCACATAACACTGAATTATGTTGGAATTTGCCAACTGTGGTTGCAACTGCACACAGCTGTTTGAACCTCAAAAATTTGTCTATTTTTAAAACAATTTTAAGAAGTGGCGACACAATTTTCGACAAATGATATGAGAAAGGACATGCAAGAGCATTATCTCTGCAAAATAATTAAAGTCATGGCGGGAATTTTGACATATGGCCTACAAAGGTCTGATTGTATGTTATAGTGCCCTCTATATGAGCCCATTCTCCATAGAAAGACAGTGTAAACTAGATTTTAAGAAAAATCATATTGCCCGCAATGGAAATGTTGTGATATTACACAGGATGTTGGTAGAGGAACAACACAAACCAAATCAGTTGTCAAAAGTGTGTCGCCGTTGATATTTTTGTTTATTCTGGTTTGTCATAATAAAGATACTTTCACAAAAAGCTTTGTGTCCATTGTTAATGAAGTTTAGGTCCAATGTGAGTTAAGGCAAAGTTTTCATTGCTGGAAAATATAAACATCAACCAGCAAGAAGCACACAGAAGTTTAGCCCTTTACTCAGTTCCCTTTTGCCCATTAAACTTGATGCGCATGGGGGAGAGATCACTGAGCAATCCATACACACCCGTTTCCAATAATACATGAACACCGGCATAGTTGTACTAACCTTTACACAGTCTTCTCATCTTTCATAAACTGTGTCTATGGTAAGGGTGGCAACCCTTGCTTGTTGGTTTCCTACCAGGATAGGTTCAAGGGTGTCTCTCTCTCTGTAAAATTTACCAAAGGGAGAGAGAGAGAGTGATTCAATAACAGGGTACGGTTGGTTTTGGGGGGGAAAAACTAAAAATATTACATAGAGTCCTCGCGACCGCTTGTGTCGCCTGCCGTCGCGGTTTTTTGAATGAAGATCAGGCCAACATGACTTTGACCGTGACCATGTGACCTTTGACTGCATCAACAAATGAGGGATCCTATCTGCACCTATGACTCAAGTTTGGTTCCAAATTGAACTTCAAATTTCAATTTAGGTCAATTTTAACATTTTTCGCCTATTCGTACACTGACATCAAATGACCTTGACCTTAGCATGTGACCTTTGACCTCATCAGCAAATGAGGGTCCCATGTGATTATGACTCAAGTGGGTTTTTGCATCCTTAGAAGTATGTGGATATTACAGGCAAATATTAACCCCTTTTCACAACAACAGACAGCAACAACAACATCTACAACAGCACAGAAACATGGAACAAAGTGAATCCTATGTGTCGTCTGCCTTAAGGCTGGCAACAGGCGACACCAAACAGTGTGAAATGTGACACAATACCAAAAATTAGACTGAAAATCAATAAATACATCGCGGACTCCCAGGACCCGCGAGTGTCGTCCTGCCGTCGCGGTTTGTGAATGGGGTCAAAGGTCACAAGAAGGTCACCAAGGTCATGAGGTCACCGGAACATGTCCACCCCCCCACCCAACCCCCCTCCTTTCCACCAGTTACACCATCGTAGCCTATACGGACCTCATACGGCATGCATCCATTAAGGGTGGGTGTCAACATGTTGACTGCCAAAGGTCAACATGAGGTCACCAAGTAATCTCCATAGGTCTGGCCGCGGGCACCACTCTTCATTGCGATACCCGCCAATGATCCTCACAACCACCAACAAAAACAAAGCGAGGCACGACATGCTTTACGACGTCCCCCCCCACACCATGCACAATGCCTGTCCGTGTGATCTATTGCCAACCATTCTTACTGGCACGGGGACCCCCCCGGGGGTCGTATCTATGCAATATTATGAGCAAAATGAGCATGAAATATAATTTGAGAATTTAGCCAAGGGGCCAAGCTTTCTGTGCTTTTGTTTATACGCTTTCAAGTGACCCACCAAGGTTAATTATATTAAGAGTGGCATGCTTTTCAATATGATCTATGATGTTTAAAGAATTTGTTTTGCAGTATGGGAATAACAGCAGAAAACTTGGAAGAGAGAGTTTGCACAGGGTTTTTCAGAGGATATAAGAAGCAGAAAATGTCTGAATAACAAAGTATCGACCCTGATATTGGTCTACAGACCGGTCCCTGTCATAGCCACAAGTAGTAAATAGAAACTAAGGTCCTGTGGTGCAAGTGTCATCTAGATTGGGTCAGAGCTGGTGGGTACACGCAAGAGAGGAGAAGAACAGAATGCTTACTACCTATTTTGCTATTACAAATCCTCCTTCTGCTAAAAGCACCAGGAGGATAAAACAACACCAACACTCAAAAAACTAAATACCTTCTATAATGGTGGAGCTTGCTGAGCTTCTCCCTGCTACATTCTTTGCCTACTCCCAACCTTGTCTTGAATTACAACTCCTCCTACCACTGGATGAATGACTCGGACTTGGAATATCTCCCCTCTCTTAGGAATGTATCTCCAGCAGTCTGTGATTTCAGATGAGGGTAGGGTCAGAGGGGTGTTCTTTGGGCTTGGCGGGCGGGGAGTGGTGTAAAGCTGTGGTTGAAACACTGGGGTGGGTTAGCGTATGTCTGAGTTGTTGGGTTTCTTCTTGGCTCATCTTCTTGGGGTAGAGGTATGCTCCTGCGTCCATGAACAATAAACCATTTAAACAAATTATGTGTAATTCATCTGGGAATATTTGTGCTACAACCAATACCTAATATGCTATTGTTTTAATCAGGTTTTTATTATTATGAGTTCAAGTTGTCAGGGACGTACATGTTGCGAGGTACTATGACCAAATAGGGGCTGTGCCCTTTTAACTACATTGGATGTGATCCATCGGTATCCCCAAAGCTTAAGACGGAGAGGGACCATTTGGGGCTACATGGTGAACAGCATCTCAACTGTGGCCACTAGATTTATAAACTGCATTAGAGATTTGTGTTATGCATGATGGTTAAAAAATCCCTACAACCCAAAAGACTCTATCCGGCTCTCACGCCATAAATAGTAGACTATTTATGGCTTGGGAGCCATAGAAGCAGACACGAATCCGACGGGGAAACCTCGAAAGGACACCCTCTATGTCGCCGCCATTACTGAGGAGCATCCTGGCCACCAAACACACAGTACACACACGCCGCATATTGCCTTTTACGAGCTTAAGCTTAACGAAACGAAATAAGAATTTACACCCTACCTTTTTCGCAATTTAACCAATTTCAGCGTTTATTTCCATGGATTATGGAAGGATGATATCAGGGACGGCCTAAACTGGAATCCAGGGCAAGTGTCTTACTGTGTTGTAAAATGAAGGTATCCTCGTCCCATTTGCGTTGATGAGAAATGAACGTATGTTAGAAATACGTTTAAAAAAAAAATTGGTAATAACAGCCGCCGTGGGAAAAATCATTTTTCGTAAAATTCAACATCCAGACAAAAATAAAGTAAACAAACAGACGTTGATATATTCCGTGTACGTGAAAAAATGAATAGTTCCCAAAGATCGAACGTATTTGCTGAAAAAAACGTGACATCTTCCGATGCGGGTGTTGCTGTTTTAGAAAGGACGCATCCGAGTGCCCGTATGTGATCGATTTCGGAGATCTGAAAAAATAGTCCTGTTTGTGTATTGGAAATGTGCTACGCCTGGACTATCAGTTACATGTGGGAAAATGACGGCGAGTTAAAATGTGTATTGGACTGAAATGGATACGATGATGTTTTGTTTTTACTGTACATGTAGTGATGTACCTGTACGTGACATATGGAATTAATTAACCCATGTTGAAAATGGAATTTTGTGAAAACCAACCAATCGGATAAAGCAAACTAAATGAAAATACATAACAAAATAAAAGAAGTTTTCCAACTGTCATTAGAAGCTGGCAGATTCGGTGGTTTTCCATTTGGGAACCGATGCCATCTGGTACGGCTGCAGACATTCACATCCTTCATGTGTCATTGGCGAGTGAATTACACACGCAGTTCGTTTCCATTTTTGTAACTTTTATCGCTATTGGTGCCAGCCAAGAAATTTCATTTTTTTCCTGAGCCGCCCATGACGATATACAAATGGATAACCGTGAAATAGTGTTGATTTTTGCCGTCAGAACTGAACAAATACTAGCTTCTTGTGGTAACACGTACAACGTAAACGCGGGTTTTGTATAACGAGAAATGCAAACGATGCCCCCAGTCATTGGCGGATTGTGAGTGCGCCGCCCACGCGTAGGGCGATCATAGTAACCGTCGGATTCGTGTATACAAATATAGACTGCTCATGAGTGAGATGGTGAGAAATATTGCCCCGAGATGATCATTGAGACCAAGGGCTACTAAATCGTTTCTTTTTAAGGCCCGCGGTCTCAAGATCATCAAGGGGCAATATTTTCCTTCCACATCCCGGAATAAAGGAGCAGTATAGTATTTGTTTTATACACCTTCATGCATATATTCTGTCACCATTTTTGTTTAAAAAGTGTGTCTTAGTCAGGCCTAGTGTAAACCTAGACACACTGCATATTAAACTTTGTATGTAGTATTCTTCATCCTGCAAATGTGCAGAGCCTGAAACGTGTACAATCGCAAAAAGCAAGCTCGAGATCAGAATTCTGCAACTTTTCACACATTCATAGAGACCCGTTTGTTGATTTCAAATGCTGTTCAAATAACTGTAATTGCAAACTGTACTTGGCTTTCCTTGTTTTAGCGCTATCATCCTGTTGTAGAATTGCGGAATAGATCGTCATCAGTTACAAGCTCAGCGGAATCGTGTTTGCGCTAATCATCAGCTGAGAGACGATTCCGACGGCCGTTGCACCACTTTTGGAGGTCAGCCATGATTTTGTGTTGGATTAGTTTCACGTCTCTTCCACATTACTGTATTTTTCGAACTAATGTGTATTGGTGTAGTATTAAAATAAGTATTCTGTTAGGAGTGTATGGTAGCTTTTGCCATGGGATAGTAGGCTTCCGGGGGTACTATCCACGGGGAACGTTGGTTTTGTTTATTTCTTCAAATAAAACAGGAAATGGTAGGAATAACCCAATCATGTGACTCCATTGTTAACCAATCAGATGACAGAAATATATGCAGAGGTGACAATAGACTATACGGCTTGTACATTGCACATGCGCGAAATCATGCCGAGACATACTACGCTTTGGGATTTCCTGCTCTTCAGAAAGTGACCTTGACTGAGTTTTTATAAGCTTTTAGGGACCAAAAATCTTTAAAAAGAAATGGGTGAAAAATGATAAATATTATACTACCTTTATTCGAGTTTTGGTTTAAAACTAAACCTATGGTCCCTTGTGACTGCAATAGTGCTATTGCAGAATAGCATATTGCATTGAATAGGTGGAATGCCACCGTAAATGTGTTTTGAAAATTATAATATATTCATTACGGTCATCCATTGAAACTCACACGCGCTGTTAGGTAAACCAGGAGACTAAAAAAGGCAATTTGGGTCACATGGCATGTGGTGGCTTCCTTTCAAAGATATTGGGAAAATAGGCTAAAGGTCATTTTTATTCAAAAAAGGTATGTTTTGTAATACCAAAGATTTCTTTGTAATCTTTTAATCCTGGTACCAACGGACTATTTGAGCTATATTACATTAGATTTAGAGCAGTTCAAATAACTTAACCGCCATAGTAACTGACCCATATCCTGGGGCCACACACAGCAGCGGGTCTCGGCAGACATTCACATTGCAAAATGTTTTTCTCTGAATTTCCTGTGTTCAGAGATTTGGTACCGCGTTTGTTTGATCAAACCTTCGGGCTTGATGCTAGTGTTTTGTAAATTGGCTATCATTCAAGACACTTAAAAGTGGTTTACCAACAAGCCTGGATCTAAAGATTGCATGGGTATGCAGACTACTTACAAAAATCTGAAATACGTAGGTGATACCATAACTCCTGAGGCAATCTAATTCTATCGTAAAGAAGGTATGTAATCATAAACATTGTCACTTTATTTTGTAAAAAAAATGACAGATGTGATAATCATACAATTTCAAAGTTTGACATTTTTTCTCATTTGAATTAGGCAAACTTTAGGTGTATGTATAGTAGAGCAGTACCATTGAACAATATTTTCAAATCTTCCCTTCAATTCATGTTAATTTTTTTATCAGAAACACCATAGAGGACTGCCAAATTCGGTACCAAGCATTTTCAGTGGGAATGAATTTGGCCCCACCCATGACAGATGAGGTTTAGAACGAGTTTGGGGTTTATTCCGAGGAAATGCGTCATACACGATTTGGCACTCACCACTCTCTAAAATGCAAAAACAATTTCTGCCTCTCGGAAGTATTTCTAGAGCAAATTGGTTATTGAAGGATCAATGATTTATTGAAAGGGACATGATCAAGAGCATACAGAACAGATGGAGCTATTTGATTCAGAATACCTGGTTCTAAAACTTGCACACAATTCGGTAATCTTAAAACTCTAGAGATATTGAATTGTCAGGGACAGAACACGGTGACAATTGCGTGTCTGCCGAAATATGATGGTGCAGAAATTTGTCTGCCAAAAAATAGTTATTTGCAAAAAGTCAAAGATTAGCACAAGAGAACGTTCAATTATGTTTTATTATGCGAGTAACTTTGAAGGGTGCCCCTTCCAATTTAAGCATACTCTGTTCCTAGCCTACTTAATTGAAGAGCCTGATCGACACATAGATCCACAACATTAGTGAACTCACCGTTGTTGTTGAGGCCTTGATTTGTCAGGATACCTCAACATCCTTCCTTACCGCCTTTTTTTTCCTTGTCTCGCATCTTAGCCCCTCTGTCTATCGGTGTTCTTCATAGCTACTATCTCTGGGTCCTGCCCTTGGGAGGATCCAGATCCATATAAAGATCTAACATTTCAGGGAACTCTATCTGCAAAACATAAATATTGGACTTGTTGTTATTTCATATTCCAAGTTTGAAGCTTTTTCAAAGATAAGGATTATCAAGTTGGTTAATATTTATTCTGCGAAGCAATTTGTATTTTCTTGAACAGAATAAAACTACTATTTGAGAATTTAAGATTATGGTTTCAATATGAAATAGAAACCATTCAATGATGTAATCAAAAACCCTGAAACAATTTTCCTAAATGACATCAAACACAGTTTGGCACTACCATTTATGAATAAATGCAAGTAATTATATAGTGCTTAATATTTATTCGCGCCTGTCACTTAGGGTAAACACATTTTCACGAATTGAAATTTCAGCAGCCAATTATAATGCCGCACAGTATGACTACCCCCTAACCTTCCCCCCATTACACCTGGGTGAAGTGAGACAAGCGAGATAAAGTGATCCAACTCACAACTTCAAGGGTCTAATGATCATAAGTCTTGCTCTTTTCCACTGGACCCCACGCGATTGCACAGGAAGAACATTTTATGAGTTTTTCATCATTGTGGATGTCCACAAAATCCCGCCCCTCCCCTTTTCCTTCGCATATTCCTGCAACATACTGGACCTGGGCATCTTCGTGAAAATTTTGCTTGAAACACAAAATCTTGAAAATTAGACTGAAAATATTTGGAAACCTAGCCCATTGAAACCGTAGGCCACTCACAACAGCCAAATCTTTGCAAGCCAAAACACATCTGCTTCAATATGGGGCAGGATTAACAATGAAGAAACCGATCACAACACCCTGTGCTTTGAAACAAACCCTTCAGTATATTCATCTTGGGAAATATGCCTCTGGTTTTTTAGATGACTATTGTAGCCAGAACACAAAGTAATTTCATGTTAATATACATGTCTAACAACTTGCTGAACCATGTTCTTGGGGATGAGCATTTTGTGTAGATCATATCACTATTAACCCAAGAATCTCATTTTCCCATGGGCACAGTTCAGTAACTTCCATTCATCAGTTTTCATTTACAGTCACTGAACTGTGTCCTTAGGTTGAGCATATGGTGCTCATTAACTATGTAAGCCACAGTAGCATAACAGGCCAGAGAGTTTGACCGGAATAAAGGCTGAATACGTGCTAAATCACAGCCAGTTCACTGGGAACAAACATTTTTACACCTCAACGAGGAAATCTGCTTCCAAACTGGGAAGGGAACATCGCCCCCGGATAAGGAGAGAAGGAGGCCCTCTATAATCATAATAGTTTTATTTCACCATCAATTTTAGTTTTTTGTTTGACACTACTTAATCATATACGCAAGGCGTTTTTTATCCCTCAAATACACTTGTATCAAGAAAAAATGAGAAAAGTCTGATAAACTTCAGGGGCATGCTCCTCTGGAAAAAAGCAAGTTTAGACATGCCTATCCATTACAATGACCATTGATTACTTATTATGAACAGGAGATGTTGCAGAGCTGCCCTTTGGTCATGGAGCTTGTAAGTGAGCCTAGAGATAGACCTTTTGTCCTTCATACTACAAAGAGACTACATGAGACAGCCCTTTAACAAGCCCCAATCCGTATATAGCTTATCTGCTAAGATTTGGATTTATAACCCGTCCTTCAACACCAAGCAGACCTCTGGAATAAACACAAGTGGCCCATGACCGCGCTATTTAAATATCATAGCAAGTAACTAAACTACACGATGAGCTAATAACAATTTCCATGCCGGCGTTCAATAGCTTTTCATTCACCATTGTATTGAGCAAATACTCCGCCTGTATTTTAGTATGATTTATGATACCAAGGACTTGCATGGTCACTGTTGTTAACATTATGCTCATCCAAGTCCTACTGACAGAAGCCCTTGGTAATTATCATGCCTTACCAATAGTGATATTGGATGGTTTTGTGGTTAAAAAGTTCGTTGTTGTTTTTGGCATTCCATTAGTGTTCCGGCCCCCCAGAAAACAAAAAAACAAAATGAGGTCTTTCCCCCCACGAACCAGAACGCCTACTCACATTATTTTGCAAATATATAGCGTCACATCCTTGCCACGCGGCATTGTGTTCTTGGGGTGGAAAGGCTTCAAATATGGAAATTTTAATTGCCCATTGAAGCTTATTTAAAATTTTTACATAAAACCGACTTTTTGGGGGGGAAATTTAATTTAAAGTGGGATTTTTGAAAACCAGCAAAAGTAACTTTGGCATTTCGCTTCATTATGCAAAATGTTTTTTCAGTTCATCATCCGTTCTCATTAAAACTATAGGGGGCGTCATTCATTCCTTATCCGGGGCGATGTCCTTTGCCCACTTCTGGCAAGTGACCCCCGTTTTATGACCCTGGGTAGCTCCATATATTCTCAGTCTGACACGTTTAAGTAACTTTCATCTATCCGTTTATCATTTATGCAATTCGTAACAACTCACTGAACTGTGTCTTTGGTGGATAGCATATTGGTAGCTCATAACTATGTAAGCCAAGATAGCCTCAATTCCTTGGCGCAGTTCAGTAACTTTTATTCATCAGTTAATTCGTACAAAGCTCACTGAACTGTGGTCCTTGGTGATGATCACATGGTAGGCTCATAACTATAAAAGCCAATATAGTGCTGAATCCCATGCATGGACACAGTTGCAGTAAAACTTTCAGTCATCAGTGTAATGCATACACTCTTACTGAACTGTGGTGCCTTGGGGATTGAGCATATGAGTAGCTCCTAACTATGTAAGCCAATATAGCCTCAATTCCGTACACAGTTCAGTAACTTTCAATAGTTAATTCATACACAGCTCACTGAACTGTGGTCCTTGGGGATGAGCATATTGTATCTTATAATTATGTAAGCCATTAGCTTCCACTTTCATGCCATAGTTCAGTAACTTTTATTCATCAGTTAATTGCATGCACAGCCTATGAACTGTGTTCTTGGGGGATGAGCATATTTGCTCATTACTATGTCAAGACAATGTCCTCAATTCCATGACACAGTTCAGTACTTAACTTTCATTCATCAGTTAATAATTCATACACAAGCTCATTGAACTGTTTCCTTGGGGGATGACCAGATTGTAGCTCTAACTATAAGCCATAGTCTCTAGTCCCAGACACATTCCGTAACTTTCAAACTTTCATTCATCAGTTTTTAATTTAGCACATCTCACTGATCTGTGTCTTGGGGGGTTGAGCATATTGTTCTCCTAACTATGTAAGCCAATATAGTCTCAATCCTGACACAGTTAAGTAGCTTTCATTCATCAGTGAATTCATACACAGCTCACTGATCTGTTTCCTCTGGGTGATCATATCATGCTCATAACTATTAGCCAATGCGTCTCAATTCCCCCAAGACAGTTCAGTACTTTCTCATCAAGTAGTGTTGGAGAAATACCACCCGGTATAGGTATGATTTATGACACCCAAAATACACCCAGTCTACACTTCACAAATACAGCTTACTGAACGTATCTTAAGTGGATGAGCAGTGGTACTCATTATCACTAAGAGCCAACAAAGCCCAATCCCCTAGGCACAGTTCAGTAACTTTCATTCATCAGTTAATGCATTACACGCTCAGGAACTGTTCCCTTGGGTTGAAACATTGGTAAGCTATAACCTATTAAGCCAATAGTCTCTATCCAAGGACACAATTCAGTAATCTTTCAAGTCATTCAGTTAATTATGCCCAGCTCACGGATCTGTGTCTTGGGGCGGTTGAGCCATATTGTATCTCCTAACTATGTAAGCCCATTATAGTCTCCACTTTAGGACACCGTTCAGTAGCTTTTCATTCATCAGTTAATTCATGACCACAGCTCACTGATTAGGTTGTATCTGGGTGAGCATATCATAGCTCATAACTATGTAAGCCAATGCGCGGTCTCAATTCCAAGAAAAAATTTTTTTTTGGCAAAACAGTTCAGTCTTCTCATTCAATCTAGTGTAATGGAGGAACAACAAACCCGGGTGGATACTGGTATGATTTATGACACCCAGAACACACAAGGTCTACACTTCACAAATACAGGCTTACTGAACTGTATCTTTAGTGGTGAGGCATGGTGTTACCGCCTCATATCACTAAGAGGCCAACAAAGCCTCAATCCCCATGCACAGTTCAGTAAAACTTCCATTTAGCAAGTATTAGAATTACATCCCCTCTTAGTTTATGGGATGAGCTTGATAAACACAAAACCCACAAGCTCAGTTCATGGTAACCAAGAACCACATTCCCCAGCTTTACCAAAGTGAGTCTTCTGTGTGGATGAGGATATTTATCGAATCATAGTAGTATTTAGATAACCGCTGTCTCCCTTCCATCATACCAACCAAACAACTTACCCTTGGGAATCTCTGCTCCATCTCTGTCACCTTGGGATGAATAGGTTTTCCACTGACAATCTTCAACTGTGTCTGGATAAATCAATCAAGTTAGTCATGTTAATTTAACATGTGAATTATGCTAAGGTTACTTAAAATTTTTTGTTACAGGAAAACACACACATGTCATCTAACCTAATATCTTTTGGGTACCATTCCCTAAAAAAAGAAGGGTCCCTAACCCTCCCTGATAGAAGGTAAGGTTTAAAAACGGTTAGAAGCTAAATAGGCATTGGACAATTCCGTGGCGGGATTCGAAACCGTGGGCCTCCGGCTCGCCATTCCATGCGGGATGTGCAATTCCACGAAGGAGTCGCTGGACCGGCCAGCGTTTCTTGCCCATAGGAGTTTGGTAGATGACGTCATTACACCCTCTTTATGGACTTGGTACATGTTCTAGCCTCAGCTCATTGAGTTTTAGTAAGTTTTGGTTGGTGATAGTGTGTTAAGTATATATTTTTCTTTCGTTTTTTCCATGATAAACTTTTTTTGGCTTTTCTTTTACTTTGCCTTATCTTCACATACATGGGTATAGCCAGCCTAGTTGTTTCCAGTCAGTGCAATATGTCATTCTCCTGCAAAATGTCCCCATCACACGTGCAAACGGAGTGCAAAAATGCTGATTTAGTATGAATACCATTTTTCCTTTCCCGATTTTCTCTCAAAATTTGAGGCCATATGCTTCACTCTCATTACCGCTGTCGATTCCCCCTGCACCTTGAGAGTCCTTCAGTGCTTGAGTGAGTATTAGAATTAACACACCCAGCCCAACTGTGGTCATCGAATCTTTTTCATTAAAGAGACACTGGCAGATTTGAAAAATAGTGCGCCCCCCCTTCACCCCTACAAACAAAAAGAAAAAAAATTTTTCAAATTGATATTTGGTCATGTGTCGGATAGTGGGACACCTGATTTTGGGAGGACGTTACATTAGGCACTAACTTTTTGGGTTGAGCAAAGTGCTACAAGATAAATAAATAATGTCCACGGTCATAAATTGGGGCTTATTTTAAGCCCATTTATGTCTTCTTTCACAAAAATGCATGACTTTTCACATAGTTTTATCGTGTCTTTTAATGAAGCAAAAATTGCTAACGAAGTCAACTGTGGAGGAGCCCCGGTGCAGGAGCCGCGGTGCAGCCTACTGTGTAAGGTCTATGGGGAATGGGTTTTTGACATGCCGTACTATTTTTAAATGGTTGTAAAATGCAAAACTAGTGATAGGTAGATTTTTTTTCTCTTGCAAAGGTCCATAATATCTTAGTATAAAATCAAAGTATTTTAAGTCAACATTCAACCCTATTAATTAATAATTAACTTTGATTTAATTAACAGTTAACAACATCCTGCACATAATGCGATTCGTTTTTAAACCGTTACAACGCATTACCCAACAAAACTAAATGCTTTGAAGTCAATCCCACAAAACAGTTTAAATAATGTGAACAAAACTAACTATTCCTTTCCATTAGTTTACATAACTGCCTATTCGTTCAAATTAAGCGTAATTAATGTACTAAGTGAACTCCATTTTGTCATTTGATAGGCCCTATTCGCAAGTGAGACGATGGTCAGTAATTTCGGACTAAAAACGAATACAGCCAGATACAGGATGCGAAATATAAGCCCTGCTGTTTAGAAAGACATAAATATATGAAAAGTATGTTCCAAAAGCAAGTGTATTATGTTGGAATTGATGTTCAAGAATTTTCAAAGATAAGTATCACACATCGATCATGATGATATCCTTTGCCACGGGTTTATATAGCCATATACAATATTATTTTGAACACCACCCTTTATGTGTGTTTACATTTGAAAGTGTTATGGTCATCTGGTAAACTACATGTTAATTCTTGAATACATTGACTGATCAAAATTTCTTACATAGAGGAAACGTCAGCCCACAACAAGTCTGAATGTAAGGTACAAAGCCTAAAATATACGTAAATATGGAACCGTTACAAGGTAATATTCTACACTTTCATTAACACCTGTACAAAAAACTACTTTGTTACCTGTCCAACTTGTGGTGATTTTTCTGAAGATTTCCATCAAGTAAACAACTGCTTACTTACTGTTGTATATGGGAGCAATTTTTATTCAGAATAAAGGATTGTTATTTTTCACAAAAAACTGCTTCAATTTTTGACACCCTGTATGTCGCTCTCCAATAAGCTGAATGTAACCAAAGTTTATATGGTGTGAAAGCCATAGTTATGCCGTAAGAATATATAATATCTTGCAGATACTACTTGTCTTAAAGATTTTTCATAAGGTAACCAGATTAAGTGAAAAAATGTGTTTTTTTTTTGGTTTTTGGTTTGCACCCTATATGTTTTTTCGCACACCCTGTATATCAACGTCTACATTGAAAATAGAGAGTCCTTAACCTTCAGCTTTCAGAAAAAGGTCTGGTTTTACTATGGTGTTTGTACATCATTTTAATGCTCTTTACTAAAAAATACAGAAATTGATGATTGAATTTACTTTGTTTTCCCATGATGTAACGTTAGGGTGTCCCATCATATGACACATGATATTTTTGCATGGTTGTAAAGTTTTTAATATATTAGCCCTTACTTGAAATGATTAAGTCCAAATCAGTGGCATATGGGTAAACAGAACGATTTATAAATTTAATAAGTTTAAACACACACAACAAGCAAAGAGGAACGGACGGGACATACCCAAGGTGAATGTATGTGCCTCCTGCAATTGTTGTTACATTTTTACAGGCGACGCAAATATCAAAAATATGTTCACATTTTTGGTGATTGATAATAATTATAAAAGAGGAACAAGAACTGACTGGAAAACTATATACAGTAAAGGTGCTTGTTACGATTTATGTCTATTGTGTTCTCTTCTTGTAAGGAGTTCCCCCCTAAATTCGAGGACATTTTGTTCGCATAACTTCACTTTAGAACTGGATGTTTAGAAAATTCAAAGTGTTTGAAGAAAGGAAGGAAACATTTGCTTTCCCACAAACACATGTTGCCTGTCAAAAAACCACTTTTTTTGGCATCAACACACACTTCCAATTTTCAAAAAATGATGTTGTCACTGAAAAGTGGGCACTTTCCGTATTCAAAGGAATATCACAAGTCAAGAAAAGTATCACTTTACAACAACGGCTTAATTTCCTTTCTTATATCCATTACGGGTCTTCTGAAGTAATAGTTAAACATGAACGCATAGGCCAAAAAATGAAAATAACAAAGACAGATATGTAGACAACCAAAAACAATAAGATGAGATTTGAATAAGCAACACACTCGAAACTGTCAAGCAGTCTCCACATTAAAGGGAGATTGGTCAACGCGGTGGGGAATTAATTATCCAACGAGCATGGAACCACAATCCTCAACAGAACATCAGTAAATTGGTAAACATCATGTGTAAACGCTGTAATGATGCCATCAGTGCAGATTATTGACTATTGAGTCTCACATTGAATGACAAAACCCCTTAAGAATCGATTTTGATTATTGCACCCCACCACGCACTCGCCCCCGCGCGGCTGACACAGTTTACAAACATCACCTCTTTCTTTCATAACAAAGAGATGCAAAGAAAAATGAGTATTTAAAGCTTACACACTCATTCTTTGTTTTACTGCATATTTGTCTTGTTTATTTGTTTGCCCATGTATGCGTCAATGTCTTAAGCTTATTTACCTCAGATCGCAATGAATATGGAAATGAAATCGTTTTTGTAAATTTTTAATTTCTTACTTTAGACCTTTGAATACGGTAAAGTGCCACTTTTTCTGACAAAATCATTTTTGGAAAAAGGGAGTGTGTGTTGATGCCAAAGGTGTTGTTTGAAAAGCAACGACTTTTGTGGCAGAGCCAAAGGTTTCCGCTCTTCAAAACTTTTTAAAATGTTCCAATCATCCAGTTCTAAGCGAAGTAATGCAACGAAATGTCCTTGAATTTTAGGGGGAACTTATTTTTTGGGAACCCTGTATGAGAGCCTGCCACTTGCACATATGCCCCATCAAGTACTGTGGGAAACAAACTTGCGGTTTTGATGGTAGAAGCAATAATGCATATTGCAAAGCCCTATTCAATACTGTGCTAATATTGATGGTTAACCATTAAAACAGTGTTTTTTGTATATATTTTTGGAATAAAATGGATTTGAAGGCTCAAATTTCAGGATGACAATGAGAAAAATACAGCCTTTCATCTGATAGCAAGATGATCGGAACATGCACCTTTAAACTATAGACTGCATATGATGAAATTTGGCTGAAGTGGAATTTGACCAGCAAACCTCTGGTGTGGAAGTCCAGTTTTTAAACCAACAATATTGTATTTTTGATGAAGACAAACTTCTTTGATGTTGTGGAACCTCTGATTATCCTAGGATTTAAGTGGTTTGTAATACTTGCACAAGAAAATCAGTCAGTTTTGAAATGAGTACGGCAAAAAACCCTGGCTTTTCTAATTCATACCGGCACTGTTATGGCCCTACAGGCTTTTTTCTAGGTTATCCAGGCCAGTGGTCATTAAATAAATTTAATAAAAAATATTGATCCTGGTTCCCAACAATAAAGGTAGGCAAGATATCAAAGTACAGGTCAATAGTCAAGGCCAACACAGTTTCTGTGAAAGTAATTAGTTCTGAACTTCTTCTCCGGGGAATTAAGCAATCAGTTTTAGTGACCGACTGCCCTGAAAAAATTGAGCAATTTCTGTATTCAGCAAGTTAAAAGTGTTTCGTGCTTGGCCATTCTAGATATAATTTAGCTGTTGATTACAAAGTACTCCTTGCTAAATGTTTAAGCAAGGCTAGATTTTGTCCACCCCTTCCACCCAAGTTATAACCAGGTCATAAGAGCGCTGATCGTAGGCCATAATGGCCATGGCCATACTCAGGACCGTATGCAGGATTTATTTTGTGGATGCAGGATTTAAAAAAAGTAGATTTTTTTTATAAAGTGGACCTAACTCCCCTAAAATGGCTTTTTTTTTTACTTTTTGAACATCTCATCACCAAAAAGTGGAATTTTGTGTCAAAGTTTCTCTAATTTTTAAACACTATTATCATAAAATTCAGCAAAAAGTGGTCCTTTTGCCCCTTTTGTGGAATTTGAATTTTAAATCCAGTGAGTTTCTTAAGCAAAGTCCAACCCAAACCCAAACCAAAGTTTTAAATCCAGTTTTGTCATTGCTAACGGGGGTGGCCGGATACACCTCACACTCAGCAATACTGCTGTGTGAGGATTTACTGGAGCAAAAGATAATTGACCAGATGCCCTTCCTGACATCAATCCAGTTTTCGGCAGTGGGCCTAGCCTTGGGGCAACCACGCCCATCATGCATGGTAGCATGTGCTGGATGGCCACCATTAGCTCTCCACAGCTGATGCCCTTGTAGGTAGATCTTCTTTTTCATTCTACCAGGTAACCAGCTACCCTCCTCATTAGATTTCCTTAGAAATCCCATAGGGGTGATGGTTTAGCCCCCGACAACTCGACCCTGGGACAGGTAGTACTGCCATGTTTCAGGTTTATTTTGTATTTTGTAATTTAAGTATGTCTTGTTATATGTACTGGTTGTTTTTGTTTGTATAGCGCTTTGAGACTTCGGTGTAAGGCGCTCTATAAGCACTGTTTTATTATTATTATTATTATTATTACCAGGATACCAGTAGCAGGCCCTCAAAAGGAAACCTGACCTCACACAAAATAATTATAATCATCCAAGTTTCATGTGCATTCCAGTGCAGGTAGAGGTTCACAGTGAGACACACCACAACACTTGAAGTTCACTTAAGTAGGGATTCATAAATCCACATAAATTATTTGCAGGGGAGAGGAATTGTTGGGAAACTTTGAGGATCACTTGCAGGAAATCACTCAAATGAGTCAAATCCTCAAAGTTTTCCTTCAAGGGATTCAATCCTGCACTGATCCTTCTAAAGGATCAGACCCCGTGTGGACATGACTATAGTCCTGAGTAAGGTGACCCACTTCTTTCTGACACACGTACAAATTCAGAAACCTTAACGGAATAAGCCACATGGTTTATGTTGTTAATGCCGTTAAGGTTTCCGAATTCATAAGCGTGTCACCTTATGGAAATGCCTTGACTATAGTGTTTGTGTGTAGCAGTGTCATAAACCAAGATTGGTTGGCAGAGCCATTAATGAAATGTAAAGGTAAATTGACCTTTTTTGTGGACAAAACAGATGTGGACAAAACAGACAGACATGCTGACATACATATGTACATCCAGACAGACAGACAGACATTGTCATTTGATAGGCTGAATATCAATCTGTCCAAAATCTGACAAACTAATTAACCCTCATAATTCTGGGAGCTTTGTTATAAATGGGACATGGCCAGCAAGTGTTTCCTTTTGATATTGGCTGGACAAACACTTCAAAGGTGAACTACTGGTTAGACCAAAACAGGTTCTGTAGAATTAATTAAGTCCACAGCTTGACCAGAGGAAGGTGTAATTGTTTCCTCTTCAATCAACCCACAACACTGTGAACAAATTTTATCTAATCTAATGGTCCTCAAGCTGATAAAACTCCATTTTGATAGCACCTTTGTTACGGTCACCTTGACCAAGGCCAAAATCACCTCAAAACTACGGATTCAAACTCCTGAATAACTAGACAATACACTGTAAACTTGATTACAAATTTTAAAACAAAGTATTTATTTCAATTGTGTGTTTAAATCAGTCTCAATCAAACATCAATTAGGTATCAATAATCAAAGATTTAT
>JAMKCH010087456.1:12671-24382 GCA_023653785.1 Ophioderma brevispina | reverse complement strand
TTACAGATGTTTACTATTTTCAGTTGCAAGCATTTTCATTTGAAAGAGGACAATTTAACTTAAAAAATGAGGGGTCAATCTTGTATGTAGTGTGAACATGAGCGAAGTTACGGGGAAATTTATGACATCATATTGCTGTGTAAAATTGTGACAATGTGTGCATGTACAATGTACAATATTGTATGTGACCCCAACTGACCTCCTATTCTTTACTCTATGTGAACAGTTACCAGTTTCACACAAATGGCTTTGGAGCTTTAAGGAGCGTCAACTTCATAAAACCTAGTTTTGACAATATGAAAGCTTATGAATCAGGCATTACTCTACTACCAACATAAGTCAACATCACGCTATTTTTAATTATCAAAAATCGTTTTCTAAATTTTTCTCCATTGGACCACACAGTAAAGCCATTTTCAGTGTGTACAGGCACATTCAACTTATTGGATGAGTGGCTCCATCTTTTTTGTGATGTGTGCCTACCTAACTAGGCTACCCGCATGCCCGAGATTTAACAAACGCAACGAAACAAGAATAATTGCACTAGGGCTAGCGCTACACACACCCACACTACCAGTGGTAAAGTTGCCGTCACAATTCCTTTTCTGAAATAGGCGTCTACATACGCGCGAGAGAGTTGCTGCGTGTAACGCGCAGACTATGTATTTCCTTTACGCGTTGTCATGGTTCTGTCTGGCGGGAATGCTGGCGTAGTCTTGACTCAGAGAAAAGGAATTATGACGGAGAGTATAGTACCAGACTATTGACATTGTAAATCATGACATTGTGCAGCATGCCATGGCAGTGTGAGGTCCATGCTAGGGTTAACCAAGAAAATTTTGAGTTGGAAATTTCTAACTAAAATTGTTTTCATTGAAAAGATAATTATTTAACTTAAAAAATGAGGGGTCACTCAAGTCTGTCGTGCAAAAATTGGCCGAGTTATGGACAAATGTATGTTGCCAGATTAGTTCAACATTTTGTGACCGGGCAGTGTCAATGCCTTGCTGTACAAAAATGTATTTAGGCTTATTTTGACAAACGGAGGGTCAATTTACAAAAATGCGCTTTTATTCCATAACATCTAGTTATCATAACATGGTAACATAAGCATCAAAGATTAGACATTATGTTCTTTTTTCCCATTGTCTTTGGGATTCTATAGTCCAAAACACAAATTTTGTGATTTTCCCATAGGATTACACAGTTAAGAATGAGTGTACGGTCACAACTTTTGTGAGTTTAGATTTTGAAGCCTGCCCTCGCCTGCTGGCATGTGGTCATTCCTAGCATAGTCATAAGCCTTATTTTGACAAACGGAGGGTCACTTTACAAAAATGCAGTTTTATTCCATAACATCTAGTTAACATGGTAACATAACTAAGTATCAGAGTCTTAGACATGTTCTTTTTTCCCATTGACAATGACATTGGGATTATTTCTATAGCATCGATAGTCCAAAACTTTGTGATTTTCGCATAGGATTACACAGTTAAGCCTGTGTGTACGGTCACAACTTTTATGAGTTTAGAATTTGAAGCCTACCCTCCTCGCTTGCTGGCATGTGGTCATACCTACCTAGGCTAGGGCCTAGCTACTCACACTCACAGCCTAACTACTAACTACATACATGGCCATTTTCTTACTCGAGAGCACTCCGGACCATAGATATTTGAGCTCTTGATAGTAAAGGGGGATGGCCCGATTTAAGGATATGAAGTTTTCATCGTAATAGATTGACCTTCACTCCAAAATCCCATCTGTAAAGTTTTGCGCCGATATTTCAATCCGTTTTGATGCAAGAGCTAAAAACGTGATTTTGTAAGCCTAAAATTAATATTGGTCGACCAAAATGGGGCACATTTTCGCTCATAACTTCTAAACCAAACATCCTTTGGCTCTAAGATTTCACAGCGTAAATGAAAAAAATAGTAGCTTTCTTCTGATACCAAAATGTTGACCACTTCCGGTAAAATCTGGGGCTTCTGGGGACGAGGCTATTAGCGATCGGGCCATGGACCTTTAATAAAGGTAGATGTTGTACCCCTGCGTTGAAGAATAGGCAGCCATCGTAACCACGTGTTTTGAAAATTATAATTATTTATGCCATCCATTCGAAACTCACACTCGCATGCATGTGCCGTAACCTGTTGGGTCTGGAAACGGTACGTCGTTCTATGCAAATGCGTGCATATATATGCATAAATTGGTACACCAGATTATGGAAATATAGAATTTGTTTGAAAATTGAGGGCGTCCTCGGGAAATCTTTGAGTCAGCCTTTAATTACTTTACTTGAGTCTGAGACTGAGCTGAGTTTAAAATTAAGGCATGCCACAGCCCATCAATCATCACTCGTAAATTATGCTCAATAGAAGCTCAAGGCTGGTCATTTCAGTGATAGAATACTTATAAATTTGTCACAATTGTACGACCACATTCCCGCCAATATAATGCACTGTTGGATTGCATGTAACTTGTAAGCCTAGACTTGTTAACACAAAGGTGCTTGTGTATGTCATGTCCAAGGGAGTATGACAAACAGAATAGTGCGATCATGTGGGAACCCGCTTTACTGGAGCTGAGGCTGAGGATTAGCTAAGCCTGACTCGGAGATTTCAAAATACATTTTTGTTTATTTTTAAAATATTCAACTAGAACTAAAGATAGCCACCTAAAATCCAGAATTCCATATTTTTGAGATGAATCGGATTGTTCGTTCAACTTTTGATAAAGTACACATTTATAGGCCTGTATGGCAGTACCATATAGGATACAGTGTAATTACAAAAATTCCGGATCCAGAATTTTATTTATCAAATTTGTGATTTTCTATGAAGGACTTTGATTTGAGATTAGCTCTCTCACACAGTGATTGTGGACAGGCAAATATGTATTTGTTTTGAAATTGAGGCCACTCTCCTTAGGAAATCTCTGAGTCAGCCTTTAAATTAATCCAGATCCAGAATCCAAGTTGTAATCTACGTACCAAAGGCAGCATAAAAAAAAAAAAATTGGTAAGTATAAGGCCAAACTTTTTTTTATTTTCCAGTTTTTATCAATCAAGCACAGTCACTTTCATGTGATTTTAAAGAGACACTGGCACATTTGAAAAATAGTGCGCCCTCAAGATTTGTCAAAATTTATATTTTGGCATGGTTGTGAAGCTTTTATATACATTAGCCCTCATCTGAAATGATTAAGACCAAATCAGCGTCTTTATGGGTAACCAGATTGATTTTATAATTAATGTCGCCGGCGACATTAATTCAGCAGACGATGGAAATGGCGTTTAACACAAGAAAACGCACGCCGTATGCATGTTTCCCATGGCATGAACGCTGTTTGACCGGTCTGTGACCTTTGTGGTTTTAATATCAATGAGTACGAGTCTATAATATTCATGTAATATACACATTTGTTGATTAAAGTTATGGAAAACTTAAAAGTTGGCCTACAAATTACCTGGATGTCCTTACCTTCTTATTAACGTCCCCATCTGTTTTTGAGTATGTTATTTTATGTGTAAAATTCTTCCAATTACCTAGACTATCATTTGAGAGCAAACTGAAGAAATTTCATATTTTGTGAAAATGTGCCAGTGCCGCTTTAAAGACCTCTAGGGGTCTGTTCCTTGTAAAATTAAAATAAAAAAGGCCTCAACATTTTTCTGAAGTGGCTGAAATTCGGTGGTAATATCAATTTTCGGTGAAAATTCCGCTCTCCCCGTGGTTCATTTGGAGTTGGGCAAACGAACCATGAGAATACCCCGTCCTTCGGAGGGGACGTAAAGCCGTCGGTCCCATATACATGGAGAATCAAGCCTATATATGAAATCGCAGCCAGTTTCGATAAGAGTAGGGCGAGAACCCCTGGCTGTCCCAATTCGTTCTGGATCCCTGGGCATCATCGGAAAGCAGTGTCTAATCACTGAATGATCTACCCAGGCTAAATAAGTCAAAGTAAATAAGTCAAAATAAAACAGCCATATTTTAGCATAGTATAATTTAGTAAAAAAAATGAAGAATAAAAGCCGCTCTCCCTCCTCACTTTTCAGAGGCCACTGCTACAAGAAACTAAAAATTAATTTTAAGTGGCGGCCGGGCCTAAGCTTTGGCTGGGCTTGGCTTTACAATGTGTGTATAAATGTGTGACAAAAAGTGTAAACTCATGAATTTATGAAGTGATAGTGGTCTAAAAAAGGCTGTGTGTGTGTGTGTAAGGGAGGGGGCTGGTGAGATTTTTGGGTTTGAGGACAGGGAATGGTTTTTGAGAGCCATTTTGCTGTCAATATTTTGTTCTTGACAAAAAAAGGTCAAAAATTTGGCCCATGGCATACTGGGGTCATGCAGCAAAAGAGACTCCACACTTATGTGCAATAAAGGACCCAAATTCATCCCCTCAGAAAATGCCTTGGCACCCCTTCTGCCCCCCCCCCATTTGCAAAGGTCTGGTTATGCCACTGGTGCAAGGGTTAAAGACAACTACATTTTTTGCCAATATACCCACTACTTAAGTTATTATGCTTCAAGAACTTCATGTATGTCAAACCAATTTCAAAATGTTTAAAATGTTTTAGGAATTGAAACTGTTACTTTTAATCGAAAGAAACAATTTGGCTATAAAATGAGGATTGTCGTCGTAAATTTGTAAAGTGAATGGAGAGTTGTGATGTGTGCACAATGTGTGAAGGTCAACTTGTCATATCTATAAAAAATGATAAGGCCAACTTAGAATAGATACACGGTTCTGATTCTTTAGAGATTGTCATTTTAAATTTTTGAAAGTGAAGAAATATAAAACTCACTTCATTTTGAAAGGGGTACCCTCAATTTTAAAAAGTGTGAGTTTTGTCTTTGCCAATTGTCTCCCATTTCAATTACTAACTCACTGATTAGGTTATTGGAATGTTAAATTGTAGATAGAGCTAAATTTATGTAGAGGTACATGTAGTAGGTACCACTTTTTTAGTTGTTACAATGCACCCCTTCTCTGCAATCATCTGCATTCACTTCACAGGTAAGTGTTATGTTTTGGGGTAGGGTTAGGTTTAGGCTGTAGGTTAGGGTTCAGGTTTGGGGTTATGTTCAGAGCTTAGGGTTAGGTGAACCCTAAACCAAACACTAACTAAAGTGGATGCAGGTGGTTGCACAAAAGTGTGTGTGCAGAAATTGTAATTTTTATTCAAAGGACTGCTATTGTTGAATGATATGGCCAGTGAGCATGCAAACTAGGTTTTCGAATAGGTACAATGCCAGAGAATTGAGCTTGGTCACAAGTTTCTATTTCTTTTTACAGGTAATGGTACAGGTTCCATTTTTATGTTTAGAAAAAAAGGAGGTTAACCAAACTAAACATTGGTCATTATTCTAAAGCCATCATTGAATGATGTTGATGTTGTCTTTTCATTAACATTTTTTTAAATATATTTTTATTTAACCTAAGTTTTGTGCAGAAGTTGACTTTTCAAAATGAAAATAGAATACTGGCATGAGTAGCACATCTTCAATCAAGGGATAGCACTAAATCCACACTTCTATGTGCAAAGAAATTCAACGGAATCACCTGATTTGACAGCAATCTTGATTGCTCTGAAAAGTACTGAATTTGAATCTTTATGGATCATTTGCCATGTATAATCTTTGACAATTGTGGGCATTTTTAAATGTTCACAAACAAACATATTATTATTAAAATGTTTTATACCTTATTTGTTGTCCAAGCATATTGAGTAATGAGATGGACAAACTTGTGGGATTGACGCTTTGATTGAAATATGATGAAAACTCATCATCATCACTTGCAGTCACAACCATAACCCCACACTTCATAAAACTACTGACTATGCTTTTCATGCAAAAAATGTGATTTCAAATATGCCCTGTGTTAAATTTTATTATCAGATGCTACCTACATTGGGTGTTTCAAAGAAGATGTCAGCAACAGAGAATTCTCTGTAGGAGCTGGTGACTACAGCTTCAACAACATCAATCCAAAGCTTTGCAAAGCTCTATGCAAGGCCATAGACTATCAGTATGCAGCCCTGCAAGATGGCTTCATGTGCCTGTGTGGTGATAACACTGAGACACACAGCAATGGATCACTGTCTGAGTGTACTCTAAGATGTCCTGGAAATCCAACATCCATCTGTGGGGGAGAGGGGTTCAGCAGTGTGTACAGTACTTCAACATCAGTGAAAACTCTGGAGATTACTGATCCAGGTATTTTGTAGGCTTCATCGCTCTGTAGAACACATTGAACATGATTTCTGTAGCTTTTTATGCAGATAAGCGATAGCAGGAATTTATGTAGTTCACCGTTTTTAAAATAGATTTTATTAGCAACAGATCATTTTCTGACTGTACATTAAGATGTCCTGGAATTCCTACCTCCATATAACTATGCTTCACATAGTTTTTGAATAGATTGTTTAAACTATTTAAAGCTTCAGATATAATTACAGGTTTGAATTGACTTTCAGTATGCAGGGATGTCAATTCTTCCAGAAAGTCTAAATTATTCCCCCGCCCAACCATGGTTTGTTAAAATCCTTCCCCAAATATTTCCCGTCAAAGACCATAACCCAAATTATTTGCATTTTGAATTTAAAGGTAAATGGCAAGACAATTTTCCCTTCCCTATCTCTTTGGTACAGAGGGAAACATCCCATCATATGGTGAGTTGTATAATTAGAAAAAAAAACATACATGAACCAAAGTTCTTCCCCAAGGGGTAAGATTATTCCCCACTTCTGGGACAAGTAACAGAAGAATAGACACCCCTGTCAGTATGCTAACTGTAATGGGCCAAATCCAAAAATACCGTTTTTGCGAGGGACGGAATCTGAGTGACATTTTCAATTGTCCCAACTTTCCTGTTGGTAGATTGGACACTTTGAGTGGGTTTGAGGAATGAACTGCCAATGCACTTTAATTGCAGGGGAAAATAGCAATGCAATATGTTAGCGCGAGGGACGGAATCGACAATTCCGTCCCTCGCGTTTTAACATTGAGTTGCCATAGCAACTTGATTAGGTTAAGCCATATTTTTTCCTTTTATTATTGAAGTATATTGGTTGCTTAATCATGCTGTATACTTGAAGTTAAAAATTACACAGCAGGCGATGTAGGATAGATGAATGAAAATTTTGCGAGGGACGGACAAATTCCGTCCCTCGCACCATAAAATGTGTTGCCATGGCAGCTTGCTTGATCGTGGCCATCTATTTTATGTTTTTGTGCGGAGAACTTGGCTTGGTTATTCATGTAATATATTTCAGGTGTCTTCATTCCTGACTGGAAAGAAAGGACAATTAAAAAAATGAATTCCGTCCCTCGCAAGGTTGACAAATTTTGGATTTGGCCCACATGTAAACCACCATGCCTTCATTTCACTGAATTTCTCTAAATCTGTAGCAAGTTGTCCAGCATGTAAGAAAAGTATTGCCTTAGAGTAATTCAAATGTTTGCTAGGAACAGTCTTCTTTCCAGGTTATCTAGAGGTTTTTCAAGTGAATACAATCCAGACTACACTAGTGGATGGAGAAGAAGGAGCTCAGTTCCGTTTTGATTTTGGTGACAACACCGGCATAGCTGCAGAAACTCCAGGACCCCAGCCTCATATTTACAACAAAGTTGGAGTTTACCTTGTCAAAGCTTGGGTTAGGAATGATGACTCAGGATCTATTGAAGCAAGGAGAGAGGTGTTTGTAGAAGCACCTATATCAGGTATTACTTTACGAGAAATAATTAAGGAAAGAGTTTGAGGAAGTTTAACTTCCCTGAAGCAGTCTTAAAAGTATTGACATAAGAGTAAGATATGTTGGTATGAAGCTACGATGGCTAATGTGACATTAGCTGGAACTATTGATTAATTAGGTGCTGTTTGGGTGATCGCTGTTGTGACTGAGAAGATGGTCATCATAGTTTATCATTACGTATGGCTTTCAATACAGTAAGCTACAGTAAGCCCTACTTCCGACAGAGCGAGTGTGGATTGTAAGCTGTGGTAGTAGTATTTTCAAAGTACATCATTATACAGGGCATTTGTTCTTAAAGCATGGCCAAAAGAAGGGGGAGGCAGAGTCCCTTCAGCAGTGGCGTAACCAGGGGGTGGGGTGGGGGTGGCAGCTGCCCCCCTGTGGGGAATCTTGCCCCCCTGAAAAATTAGTGATTTTCTGCACATGTGGCAATTTACATTGGAAACAACCTATGCCTATACTATACTAAAACATTTTTAATATGCTATATGCTCAGGATGGATTTAGGGGCCCATAAGGCACCGGGCGCATTGTAGATGTATAAAAGCACCCTCTAAATCTGCACATTGAAAGGTCCATGATCCGATCGCTAATAGCCTCGTTCCAAGGGACCCCACATTTTACCGGAAGTGGTCAAAATTTTGGTATCAGAAGAAAGCTCGGCTATTTTACTCATTTACCCTGTGAAATCTTAGGGCTAAAAGGTGTTTGCTTTCGATGTTATTCATGAGCAAAAATATGCCCCATTTTTGTCGACCAATATTAATTTACACAGTACTCTATAGGGATTACAAAATCAGGTTTCTAGCTCTCACTGCAAAACGGGTTGAAATATTGGTGCAAAACTTTACAGACGGAGTTTTGGGGTGAAGACCATTCTATCAAGATGAAAAATTTAAAGACTTAAATTGGGTCATCCCCCTTTAAAATTCCCAAATTGTATGCAAATCTTTGTTCTAATCTAGTACCTGGCCCAATCACCTAGCCAGCCTGTTTATTTCGACCGGCAAGTGCCAGGTCAGTGCAAAAAAAATCCTGATAGGTGAAAAAAAGGTCTGGTTTTGTATGGGTCAAACATTTCCTGATGTGTGAAAAAGTCTGATTTATAGTATGGGACAATTCCCAAGGGACACTCTGCCCCCTCACCACCCCACTGGCTTTGCCCCAGGCCTTGACTACTTTCAAAAGACTTCCTGTTTTAAATGTTTCATTCCAAACTTTAAGAAAATTCTGTGCAAAACGCTGGAGTACATTTGGTTTACTTTAATGCACGGAATAATTCCCACGGCCTATTTGGTGGTAATCAAAAGTATAACTGTAGAGGGCTCTTTGATCCTGGTCTTTGTTAGCTGCTGCGGTCCATATCGTATTTCTGAACTAAATAAAGTGGTGACTTCAGCTACAGCATGCATATTATGTACATACTTACAGTCAATTGATTGAATAACAGGATTTATTGCTGCAATTTTTGGAACATAGTGACCCATTTATAACAAGTACTTTAAAACCACAGATTTCCTGTCAGGCATTTGTGGTTCCAGCATATGTTGTGAATTGCTAGAGTAAAAATGCTTCTCCTGATTTATTTCCTACACCAGATTTGTGCCTGACTTGTGTCGAGCTTAGCGGTGCTAGCTACAGAACTTTAAAAAAAAGTGGAACAAGGGCAAAATTATTTACCAGAATACATAATTCTAGTATTTCTAATTCTATTAGTACTTAGAGAACATTTTTAGCTACTTGCAATAGAGACTGGTGATGCAATTGTTTAAGTTGAAGAATGAGACCATAAGAATTCATGCAATTTTTAAACAGATTTATATAGCAAGGTAATGTCCCAAATATGACAGGCTACCATCACCTTGTTAAAAAAAAATGAGAACCCATTGAATGCAACGAACATGCTACATGGACGCAAAGGGCTTACAGTACAATGCCAACTTATTAACTTAAAGATAAGTTACTTAAGGTACCTAAAATCATGTAAATCTTGTCTATCATTTTCATTTTCTCTCAACCCTAGATCTCCATTCCAAGTGTGACCCATTTGTGGAAGTTGACCACAAATTTGAATGTTCCAGTAGAGTTGGGCAAGGTACGAATATTCAAGCGACATGGATTTTCAATGATGGATCTAGAAATGTTGAACTTAAGATGGCAGGCAAGTAGTTCCATGAATTGGGTCTTGCATGGTACTTGAAGACAAAGGTTACATTGAGATCTGTCTTTCCCCATTAACCTTCATCTACCCAAGTGGGGTGGTTACCACCCCCTTTTAGGTTTTTCTCGCTTTGCTGACTCCCCCACCCCCCTTTTTGGTGTAAAATTATTGAATGAAATTGTCAATTGACATTTTCTGCTCCTTTTCATGCAAAAACAAACATCCACCAGGGTATAGGTAAGATACAGGGTGATCCCAAAGTGATGGATGGGGGAGAGACCAGGGAAAGAAGTACCAACACGCCTAGTATGACACAGGAATATCACAGACACTTGATTCTGGTACTAATATATAGCTATGGTCCTCTTTCCAGTGAAACCAAAATGAGTACAAATATGCCTAGAATTACAACATGTTAAAAACACATTAATTAATGAAAGAGGTGTCTGTAAGGGGTAGTTAGAGACACTTTTTAATTACTCTTGTCAGAGAAGAAAAGAATCATGAGAAATCAGCAGGGAATTAAAGTACACCATTGCTGTAACCCTGAAAAATATGAATAGCAGAGAGTTTTTCCCTGTCAACATTTCTACGACAGATACATCACATACCATTTCACTAGCTATAAAGTATAAAAAAATAGAAAATTGCACACATATTCCATCTTTTCTTTACAATTTTGAACTTGAGTGAAATACATCTTGTTTGCCCTTGCTGCAGATGCCCAAAGGTTTTCAGTTGGCCCTGTCATACCCAGGAGACTATCGCTACTAGAGCCGCCACTTGGTTTGGATGGTATCTACATGATGCCTGCAGGAGAAGTCCTACAATATGGGTCAATAGAAGCATGGGAGCTGTTTGCTGTCAAGGAAGGACAAGTACTTCTTCAGGTATATAAACTTTGATGTGTTAAAAGCAGGGCTTGAATTTAGCACTAGCCCGATGCCCATTTCTAGTTGGTAATGTATTGGTCAAGTATTTATACTCCATTTCCCTACCTCCGTGCAGTGACGTCAGCGCGAGATTTGATGGTCGCACCAGTGAACCGCGTGTGCGCTGGCTTAAAGCGACGGCATTTTACATGTGCGCACAAAGACGGCATATCTTGACGCGTCTGTAAAAGTTGCGTCAAGGCTATGACATCACTGCACAGAGGTAAAGAAAAGGACTATAGTGCTGGCAGGCAAGTTGTAAAGTCAATGGTAAACCACAGAAACTAGGCAAAGCTATCATTTGCGGCTAAGTTGTGCAAAAAGTTAAGCGCAAGGCCTGGTTAAAGTTGTTGTCAAGAAAACAGTGATTGTATTCATCTTACTTCAAATTTTAAATAATTGACATTTAAAGGTCAATGTTTCAGATCACTTCGAACACAGGCTCATTTGATGACTTTAATCACCCTGATCCCACTTTCGAGGAAAAAAATGAAAAAAGTGCGAAAACCAGGGTGCCCCATCAAAAAATCCAAAATGGCCGCCAAATTGTCAAAAATTTGACCATAACTCTGTTATTTTTTGTTCAATTTGCTTAATTTTGGTGGCAATACCCATGTTTTGGGGTATTAGAAATCATGCTATGCAACTTTCATCTCACCATAGCCTTTCATTTTCTTGAAAATGCCATTTTTGCTTAAAATTGAGCTCTGAGGGCGCTTTCCCATAAATGCGCATCGGATTGATAATGGTGAATTTAGTATTCAAAAAGTTGAAGAGAGTTTTATTATGAACACTTGCTGAAAATTTGACTTGCGTGATGTTTGCGGTTTTAAAACTATAGGCTTTCTAATGTCATAAA
>JAMKCH010087456.1:0-12651 GCA_023653785.1 Ophioderma brevispina | reverse complement strand
GCGCAAGGCCTGGTTAAAGTTGTTGTCAAGAAAACAGTGATTGTATTCATCTTACTTCAAATTTTAAATAATTGACATTTAAAGGTCAATGTTTCAGATCACTTTGAACACAGGCTCATTTGATGACTTTAATCACCCTGATCCCACTTTCGAGGAAAAAAATGAAAAAAGTGCGAAAACCAGGGTGCCCCATCGAAAAATCCAAAATGGCCGCCAAATTGTCAAAAATTTGATATTTGACCATAACTCGTTTTGGGGTATTAGAAATCATGCTATGCAACTTTCATCTCACCATAGCCTTTCATTTTCTTGAAAATGCCATTTTTGCTTAAAATTGAGCTCTGAGGGCGCTTTCCCATAAATGCGCATCGGATTGATAATGGAGAATTTAGTATTCAAAAAGTTGAAGAGAGTTTTATTGTGAACACTTGCTGAAAATTTGACTTGCGTGATGTTTGCGGTTTTACAACTATAGGCTTTCTAATGTCATAAAAATGCCCTCCATTGAAACCCACACGTAAGAAAGTTTGTTGAGCCCTGTGTATTCCAATGAGAGTGTTTTCATCAAATTTTAAATTGATGCCACAGGAAAATGATAAGTGTTACACAGCTCTAATCTTCAGAAAATGATGAATCAGCAATTCTGATGATGGCCCACCAGTTAAAATTTAAAACTTTTGATATGATATGTACCTTTTTGGAAAGCGCCCTCGCAGTCCAATTTTAAGCTAAAACTGCCATATCGAGAAAATGAAAAGTCGTGGTGAGATAGAAGTTGCATAGAATGATTCCTTGCAGGCCAAAACATGGGTATTGCCACAAAAATGAAGGTGATTAAACAAAAGCTTATCAAGTTATGGTCAAAAATATGACTTTTGGCCAATTTGGCGGCCATTTTGGATTTTTCGTTGGGGCACCCTGGTTTTTGTACTTTTTAATTTTTTTTCTTCGAAAATGGGATAAGCATCATTAAAGTCATCATTCTAGCCTGTGTTCGAAGCTATCTGAAACTATGACCCAAATATGACCCTCTATAGCCCACCTCTACTAACAGTGAACAAGATTACCAAGCCCAATAGTACAACCAAACCCCAAATATTACGCTTAGCCATTTTTTGGCTTATTTGCGAAACAAAATTGGTTTTACAAGCTTTATTTCATCAGGTGTGAAGTTACACTTGTTCACTACAACAGAAGCTTTTAGAGATTAAAACCGAAAATTATAAAATGATGATGTGGACATAGTCATCTGAGGGAGTTTCTGACTTTTTTCTGACACACGGAATAAAGCACATGTTTATTCCGTTAAGATTTCTAAATTCATAAGGGTGTCAGAAAAAAAGTGTGTCAGATGGGTCAGTTTACGGAAACTCCCATCACCTGATGTAGAATCTTCTTTTCCAAATGCTTTCATACAGGTTTACAGACCATTGTGTGACCCAGAGGAGAAGTACTGCCCATACAATAGGACTTGTATATCCAGGTTTTGGCCATGCCCACCTCCAACTGAACAGTTCTGTAACCAAGAAACAACTGCTTTCTGTGTTGAGCGTGGGGTTTGTCAGCCTTTTGAAATACAGTACTTTTATCTGGAAAATAACAACACAGATGGTAAGTTTGTGTATAAAAAATCTTGATGAGAAACTACTGATTGTGCAACCTCACCATAGTTGGGTTTATCATAAAGTGTTACATTTAGAAAGTGCAAAGTTAAGGTTAGGATAAGGTTTAGGCATAGTTTTAGGTTTAGGGTCAAAGGTAGGGGTATTTTACTCTACAGTGCTGTGCAAAGCATCGCCCTCCCCCTTAAGGTCCATTCAGACTTCCACTGCACTGCAGTGCGTTGCATTGCCTGGATAGCAGTCTCCACCCATACTGCAATGCAATACTGCACCAAAGTTGAATTTGTTTGAATTTGCATTGCAGTGGGTTGCATCAAGTTGCAGCAGAAAGTGATCGATATATCGGCACTGCAGCAACATTGTACTGCATTGCAGTGGAAGTATGAATGGACCTTTACTTCTGGTCCTGAGTGCCAATAGATGAATCAATAGACTTTCAAAATGAAGTTTGCTGAACATGATGACCCCGATAAGCATCCTAAGGGGTTGTCACTTGAAACTGTTGGGCGCAGCACTAAACGCGTATTTTGCCTTTGCGTAATGCGCGTCACAAGCCAGCGCATGTGAAAGTATGTGGGCGCATAAGGACGCTCGCATACATTGCATTTTGCTCCGAACGTTTCTGATGTTATTCGAAAAGGTCTATTTGGCTGATAACTCTGTCCCAGTTTTGGCCAATGTTGCAATTTTAGCGTAGTCAACTCAAGAAACTTAATTATCAGCATATTGACATGGCAGTCTTAATATTGCCATATTATAAAACCAGCGTCACGGTTGTGGTTGGAGTCAGTGCTGTAAGCAAAATTTTGGGAGGGGGTGAAGAACTTTGAAAAAAGTGGAGCTTTGAGAAAAAACTTGCACTTGTGCAGTTTTTTCCCGTAAAAGTGGACTAACCTGTAACACCTCATTACCATAAGGTGGACCTTTTTATTGAAATAAAATTTTAAAAGTGGACTTTTTTGGAAAAAAAAATCAGCAAAAAGTGGACTTTTTACATCTTTTATGGATTTGGGGGTGCAATCGCACACCCACTCTCCTTGCATGTGGGCTTTGTAGGAGTTAAGGTTACAGTTGTAGCAAGGATTAGGGTCACAGTTGGGTCAGGATCAAAGCAAGGTTTAATGCACAATTACATAAAGGATACCCTTGCATTTCATATCAAAGATTTATAATTATTTTTTGTTATTAGTACTTTCTTTGATTCAAATAAGATTCATATTGTAGATATTTTGTTACACAATACAGTAACAAATAATTTGCAAATGGCCAAAGGCAGAAATCTTGTTTGCTGCTTTTACATGTTCATATATGCCCATTTAATGAAAATTTTACCCAAAATTTTGTGTAAAACTAAAGTTACTTAAAATGTAATTTTAAACTTACTGTAAACCCTCCTTTTCTTTTCTAGTTGCAGATACTTCCTGTGGGAATTTCAGTGAAGGATTAAACACATCTCTATACCATGGCAATTTCAGCATGAATGCAAGCACCTGCACTGAACAGTCAAATACATACCAAATCATTCCTGAATACACCTATGGACAATGTACCAACAATACAGAGATACCAAGTATGGATACTGCATATAAAACAATTGGACAGATTATTGTCACTCTGAAGTTAGGTTACAACATGATACCACTGAATGTCTCACAGAGAATAAAGGTCAAACCTCATGACTGGATTGGATTTGCACCATACCACCACATTTTTCCTCCTTACTATCCTGAAGCTGCCTATCCACCAGTGGGTGAAATAGCACATTTTCTTGGTAATGAGCAAGTTTTGTTCATACAACAAAACGATATGCAGAACCTTAAGACTGAATTTATGAAGAGTGCTGCACAGAAGCTTAAGATTGGATTGTACCTTAAGGCTTACTTATCAACACCCTCAGCTTCATGGGTACCACACTCTTACAGCTCATCAGGCATGTTTGAAATTAATATGCAGTATACAAATGCACTTGGGGTTACGGTGGAAGGACCAGCCCAATTCATAGCATCACAATATGCAATTCTGTCTATCCAGGGTATGCAGTTCACTAGAAATCTTGGTATCTACTATGTTTGTACTGATGAACCCTATGCAATGCATGTGGAGATAACACAAGGAACATATGTGAGATTCCTCTGGACATTTCCAGATGGGTCACAAAGTCTAACAGCTCCATACCTCACAAATGGCATCACTGATGGGCCAGAAGTCATAACACCTGACTCACAGGCTTATCACTTTGATGAGATTGGGAACTTTACAACCGATGTCATGGCATACAACAATATTAGTTCTGTAGACATTGATCTGTTAACTATAGCACGTTACAGAATAACTGGTCTGAATGGATCTCTAGTACTGTACCCAGGTGATAATACAACCTATGATTGGAATCTGGTGATGGCAGGGTGCTGGTTTAACTTCAGCTCTTTCATCTTGTCTGGAAACGTTGTGAAGTACCTCTGGGACCATGGCGATGGGTCAACAACTGAAGGCTGGAGCTTTGATACCATTCACCAGCATTATTATACAGAACCGGGTACATATACTGTGCTCATTCAATCAGACAACATAGCCAGTGTTCTTGACTACAGTTTTGATGTGACGGCTGTAAAACCCAACTTTGTTCGCTTGTCAGAATATGCCACCAGTGAAATCCCAACTTTGATCTTCTGCGAAGTCACTTGGCACACTGGTGAAGATCTTGAATTTCATTGGGATTTTGGAGATGGCACTTCTGAGATTATATTTAACACAGGTTATGTATGGTACAATTACTCTACATTTAACACATACCAGGTGCAGTGCACCATTGCTAATTTTCCTGGTGTGAATGATGTCAACTCCATAATTGTACAAGATCCTGTTGAAGGAGTTGTTTTAGAAAACAAAACTGAAGTGGAAGCAACAGGTGATGAGGTGGTGTTCAATGTTCATTGGACGAGAGGAAATGATGTTCACTTTGACTGGTATTTTGGAGATGGAATTGTGGAAACTACGGATGACCCTACAGTCAATCATATTTACATGACTACTGGGTATTTTGAAGTCAAGGTTAATGTCTCCAACGTGGTTTCATTTATGATGTCAAACACAATCACAGTTGAGCTTCAAGAGCGTATCACAAACATCCGAATAGCGAGCGCAAACGGCATCATACTGAACCCTGTGCATGCTCTAGTATCAATTGACACTGGCAACAAAGTTTGGTATGATTACGACTTTGGTGATGGAAAAAGACAGCTCAATAGCCCTTGGAAAAATATAAGTCACATCTACTTAAAACCAGGGACATTTGCCATCAAGGTTCATGGTCACAATGATGTTAGTGGTGTCAACGCAACTGTTTATGTCCAGATTGATTCTCGAATTACTGGGTCCCTACTGCAAGCAGATACTCCACATGTCAGAGCTGATATTTTGGAAGTCAGGTATGTTGTATGAACAAAAGAGATAGATAATGTATAGTCTCCTGTTTGGTTTGAAATTAAATCCAATTTATTTAAAATTCTCAAAACAATGGAATAGTTTAACATCAGTTCTTAATTAAGGGGGATTACATGCCACAATGATTGGGAATGGTGTTTGTTCTGATTTATGATTTATGTTATCTACCTGATAGGAGAGTCTGCCACTTGCATAAACATACCACCAGGTATCGTGGGAAACAAATTTGCGTTTTTTATAGAATAAACAATAATTCGCATTACAAGCCCATTCACTACTGTGCTAATATATTGATGGTTAACCATTGAAATGACAGTTTTTTAAATGTATCTTTGGAAAGAATTGGGTTTGGAAGCTGAAATTCCAGGATGACAATGAGAAAAATAAAAAAATACAGCTTTTTATCTGATATCAAAATTGATACTACTTCCAGGTAAATTAAGGGGGGGGGGGAAAGGCAATCACAACAAGCACATTTAATGTCAATATAGGACCTATAAAAGTACACATTTGTACTCTGGGAGAGAAGTACTAACATGCCTAATACAACACAGGAATATCATAGACACTTGATTTTGGTACCAATAGATAGCTAAGGTCCTCCTCTTTCCAAAATGAGTACCAGCATAACCTAGCATTATGTCAGAATGATGTCATAAAGTTTGCATGTCAGCAAAACTGTCAATTTCCATAAACACACAATGTAGAATAGGGGAAATTCAATTTTTCATCAAAAAAAGTTAGGAATAACAGATTTCCATGTCATTTTGGCTCTACATGATGGAAAATGACTAGTTTTATAAATACAGAGTGTTTAAGTGCAATAACAATATTTTGAACCAGTAAAAGTATCATAACTCTTTTTACTGACAGGTGTGTGGCTCTTAATGGCAGCAGTGTGACAATGTCTTATGACTGGGGTGATGGTGATGCTGATGGCCCATTTGAAGCAATGTATCACAGAGAATTGTCATTATCTGATTTTCACGGTAAAAACAATTGTGGAACACATTATTATAGACTCTGTCATAATTCCTTTTCTTTGCACCAAGACTACGTCAGCATTCCCGCCAGACAGAACCACGGCAACGCGTAAAGGAAATACATAGTCTGCGCGTTACACGCATCAACTCTGGCACGCGTATGTAGACACCTGTTTCAGAAAAGGAATTGTGATGGTGACTATAGTATCTACT
The DNA here is from genome assembly GCA_023653785.1 of Ophioderma brevispina. Taxonomy (NCBI): domain Eukaryota; kingdom Metazoa; phylum Echinodermata; class Ophiuroidea; order Amphilepidida; family Ophiodermatidae; genus Ophioderma; species Ophioderma brevispina. Next base: position 6,389 of record JAMKCH010087456.1, on the reverse strand, counting down.
GTTGAAAACTTGAGAAAGCTTAGAAATCCATTTAGATACACATGGAGGCACAATAGTATTCTTTTGGCAATCTTGACAATCACTTGGGGGGAACTTTCAAGATCAGTTCCTTCAGCTCTCATGTGGATGGAAGAAAGTTGATTCCTCCAGTACACATCTGATTGTAACTTGTAAGATAACATAGAGTCACATAAGGTTCATAAAAGGTTTGCTTTATAGCACAGAACATCTAAAACATATTTATGCTTATAATCACAGCATATCATCTGTATGAAATGGAGGGAACTTTCAACATCACATGCTTCATGGAAAATCCTTGGAGTACATCCTCTGCCATTACACAAGTAACTCTACAAGAAGCCATCACAAGTCTTCCATTTCTGCCATCTGTTGCTGTTAAAGGTAAACACAAAAATCAGGGGTAGTTTTTTAATATAATATCTTTGGATGTGGCATGTTATTTTTACACTCAAAATCATTTTATTTCTAGTGTAATGAAATTTGGGCCAAAATGAGTTTGCTAGAAAAACAGATTAACCTTTATTCTTTTATACATGAAATATTTAATTGAAGGTGCCCCATCTGATTGCACCATACTGTTTTGTAGGAAGGGCCATCACCAACATAAAAACAGTGGCGTAACCAGACCTTTGTAAATGGGGGACAGAAGGGGTACCGAGGCATTTTCTAAGGGGGCGAATTTGGGTCCTCCAAAACTCTTCTTCTTTATTTCCATATCATCAACAGTTATAATAGAGTACAGAGTACAATACAAAGGAAGTGACGAGAATAATAATATAATACAATGATATGGCGGAGGTGACCAAAAGGCCAAAGTTGGCCAGACGAGGGCATCCCCGTTAAAAAATATAAATATATAATTAATTACGAAAATAAAAACTACAAAAATGTTGCAACAAAATGTTTAGATAGCTTATTATGACCCAGTCTATGAGTCAAGACAAAACACTGCAAGAAAATAAAAGTTAGATCTAGGTATACGACATCAGCATATGATGCTTAAGCTGCTTTTTAAACGCATAAAGGTTTTTAGAACACTTAATATTCGGTGATAATTCATTCCAGTATTGTGGGCCCATTGTTCTTATCCCTCTAGAAGCAAAACTTGTTTTACAATGTTTAACGTAAAATTCATCTGTGCTTCTCGTGTTACGACTGTTTCTATAATTAAAGTAATTAAAAAAAACATTTGGAAGTTGGTGTGAAACAAAATTGTACATTAACACCCCAAGATTGAGTTTGTATAAATCATAGATAGTTAGAATTTTTAACTGTTGAAAAAGTGGTCCTGAATGAGCTCTATAGTGTGTCTTACTTAGTATTCTGACGGCCCTCTTTTGTATCTTGAGTAATTTATCGAGATATGTTTTATACGTATTACCCCATGCAATAATTCCATAATTTAAATAGGGAGAGACAATCGAGCAATAGGGTGTGTAAAATATGATTTGGAACAAAATATTTCAATTTGTTAATAATACCAACATTTCTTGAGAGAGTTTTTGAAATAGCCTCAATGTGAAGTTTCCAAGTACGATTTTGATATATTATAACGCCAAGAAATTTGGTTTGATTGACTCTATTTAATTCAACACCATCCAAGTATATGTTTATTGTATTGTCATTCTGGTTAGTCTTATGGAGTGTACCCAGGATCATATAATGGGTCTTGTCTGGATTAACCGAAAGTTTGTTTGCTTTAAACCAAGTCAAGACTTTTTGCATTTCTTGATTGATCAAGTCAATTTTGCTACTGAGATATCGGTGTGAATATAATTTAGTAGTATCGTCAGTAGTATAGTCAGTAGTATAGATGACGAATAAATAATATCATTGATATATAGAATAAATAGAAGTGGGCCAAGAGTTGATCCTTGTGGAACTCCACATCTCACTTTACAGGTGATGGAATTGCTCATGTTATATTGTACATACTGAGTTCTGTCATGAAGATAATCTTTGAACCAGTCCAAGGCAACACCTCTAAAACCATAATATTCTAACTTGTACAAAAGTATATCATGGTTTATTGTGTCAAATGCCTTGGACAAATCCATAAACACTCCAAAAGTAGTTTCATTATGTTCAACTGCGTTATTAATATTATCAACGAATTCCGCGATTGCCAGAGCAGTTGAATGTTTGGGCCGAAATCCAAATTGATTGTTGTTCAGAATATTAAATTTATCAATGAATTTTATACATCTATTGAAAACAATTCTTTCCAAAATCTTTGAAAAACACGAGAGTAATGAAATAGGACGGTAATTTGAGTACAATGTGGTATTTCCTTTTTTATAAATTGGTACGACTTTGGCAATCTTGAAATCGTTGGGTACAGTTCCTGTCGAAATAGATATATTAAATATCGTACATAATGGTTTTGATATAACACTAACAATGCGTTTGATTAAGAAGTTTGTTATTTCATCATGCTCTGGACTCTTATTCTGGTCAAGTTTATTCACAATACTCATAATTTCATTTTCGGTTATGGGCAACATAAAAATATTATTAGGATTTGGATTGTTTAGATAGTAATAGTACTGACGTTCGTTTGTATTTATTTGTGCAGCTAGGCTTGGACCGATATCAGTAAAATATCTATTGAAGTCATTTGCAATTTTCTTAGGGTCAGTTACTATTTGACCATTACTTGATGTAAACTGCGTCTGTATGCGGTCTTTCTTATTACGACCTATAATGTTATTTATAGTTCTCCATGTTTTCTTAAGATTATTTTTTTTTGGTTTGATTAAATTTATGCTCAAAATATTGACGTTTTGTAGTACGAATTAAATTGTGCAACTTATTTCTATAATGCTTATATTGATTGAGATTATTTTCGCTAGGACTTTTTTTGTATTTTTTATAAAGTTTATTTTTTTCATTAATACTTTTCAGTAAGCCTTTGGTAATCCAAGGTGATAATAAATCTTTCTTACGGTTTACTTTACACAGTTTTAGTGGGATACATTCATCAATTAATTTCTTAAATGTTAGATTAAATTGTTCGTATTTACTATTTACGTTGTGACCTTTCAAGATGTCAGGCCAATTCACTTGAGATAATTTATCTTTCAAATGATTAATGTTTGAGTTGGAAAAGTCTCTTTTATTAATAGGATAATTTTTCTTTATAGAGTCATTTTTATGAATATTTGAACAAGTCGTCAATACAGTTGGGAAATGGTCACTTATATCAGTCACTAATATTACTGAGGATAATCTGAGGTACTTATTAATAAGTATATTGTCAGTAAGAGTTGCGCTATTTTCAGTTATTCTCGTGGGTTTGGTGATGGTGGGTATGAGTAAATGCGATAAAATCAAATTCAAATAATCATGTGTAGGTCTATGGGTTTCCTCTTTCAGAAGATCGATATTGAAATCACCCATAACATAATTGTCTTTATTTTCATGTGATAGATTTTCCAAAATAGGGCCAACTTCTTCAACAAAGTCATCAATGGATGTATGAGCTCTGTAAATGACGCCTACAATTACATTTTTTTTATTGTTATTTTCGATCTCGATAAAACAAGACTCGAAATTTTCTGTTGCTTTAGATAGATCAGGTCTTTTTTTGTACTTAACCTTTTGAGAAATATAGATTCCAACACCACCTTTTTGTCGATTGATTCTATTCATATAGACGAAATCATAACCTGTTATATTGTAATATTCACTGGGGCTGTCAGTAAGATGCGTTTCTGATAAACCCATTACGGTAAATTCGGTGTTTATAACTCTCAAACATTCTTTAAACTTATCAAAATTTTTACTAAGACTTCTAATGTTGACATTCATTATACAAAATTTGTCCTCATTTTTTGAGATCCTGTTACCAAGCTGTTTGGGAGTTTGATATACACAAGGGCAATTATCATTTTGAGTATCAATTTCGTCGTCAATATAGTTGTTTTGATATTTAAAATGGTTAAAAATCATTTCATCATACCTAGAAAGATCAATGTTTTCAATTTCATCAAATTCATCTTCTTGTGCATTTACATTGTGGTTATTCATACTACTTTCTGTCAAACTTAACTCACAAACAAGATCACAAAAGTTACAAAATTTAACGTACAAAGGAAGGAAAAAATAAACATACGAATTCACTGTCAAAAAGAAAAACAAAATTCAAATACGATTCTTTTTATGCAACCGCCTCCCCTGGCAAAAAAGAAATAGTCAAAATATAGATCAAGTCCAAAGTAAATCGTGGAGTTGAGAAAAAAACATACTCATTAATTCTGTGTTAACCTTCACGTGGTAGTTACAGGGCTCACATTAAAGCGTAGTAATATGTGGTATATGGGAAAGTGCAAGGAGGAAGCCATGACACAATGTGATATGATAAATGCTCATATGTGGTCTGCCTTGCAAGGGGTATATACAGGTATATACAATATTAGGACAAACTACACATAAAATCGAAACTTATCCAACTAAGATACGAAATATTATGTAATCGGTATATTCCTAAATTGTAGTCTGATAAAAGCCTACGAAAAACAAATCGTCGCCCGCATCACATACTGTCGTATTTCACATTTGAGGTTTTTGCGAAATTTCGCCTAATTACTTAGTTCATCGAGTTCTTGCCATCCACAAAGTTTGAATATGTGAGGGTGCCTAATTAATTAGTTTATAATTATAGATTTTTGTTATTTTCCTCAAAATCATCATATCCGTATTTCACATACTGTCGTATTTTAAAATCGCCATTCATTTACACGTGTTTGAATATAGCGTTCTATTTTGCCGAATCTCAATTTTATTTGAGAAAAGTTTTCTCACGGGAAAAGTACTTTGTTTACTATAAAAGAGAGAAAGGGGAATATCCCTAGTTTGTTTTTGCTAGGTGCACCTGTTCGATTGCACAGGGGAAGTGGGGAATTCCCCAAGAATGCTAAACTTAGAAACTGAGTCAACTTGTTCATGCTTTAAGATCAAAACATTGCAGAATCTAGGTAATTCCCCCATAAAGTTATATATGTGATTTAATACTTTGGATGCCGCCGGAGCTTGATAGCTAAATTGTCTGCTGTCGTCTTTTAAACCAAAGAGCTTCAGTTTTTTGAATCAAAAAGGGATTCCAGTTTGTGGTCCTATATGAGGACATAGCGACAGACTGATGGTGGTATAATACCTGGATTTTATTATTGTGGAACATTAGTGTCGTCGAGGGGAAGCCCCGTCGTCTTGAACTGCTGGACAAAACTACCTTCAAGACTCAGAAGATTTCGCATGGAATATACCATGGATACATATGTGAACATATGCGCTGTCATTTTGGAGTCTTCGCTGTGAGGACACATCATCGTTGAACTGCAACGCTTTCAACACAGGACCCTTGTAAACCCTAAGTAATCTTCACTAATTGTGCGTAATTATATATGTAATGTTGTTTTGGACATACCAAATTCTTGAACCAATTACAAATCATTAAAATCTCTTATATTATATAAAATTTAGGTATTTCTGACCTTTGACGCCCACGAGACGTCATAACAGAATTTGGGGCTCGTCCTTGGGAATTGAATTTAGATAAATTTGAGCCTTATTGTTCAGAATTTACACATTAAAAGTGTGAATAATATTGTAAACATTGTGCACATTTTGGCATACAAAATTTTGTGTGTATTACATATACTACTTTGTAGTTTGGTTCAAGTCAATATTATATTGTGTTGTAGAGTACAATCACAATGGAGTTTAATCCAGAAGAGTTCATAGGGCAAATTACTTGGGAGAAGTTTGATGAGCTAAGAAAGCCTGAGTTAATGAAACTAGCCAAGCATTTAGGACTTGAGGCAAAACATGCTATGAGAAAGCAAGTGATCAAAAATAATTTGATTGAAAAGTTTGTCCAGGAAGATGTTTGGGATAGTACATATTTGGATAGAATAGAAGAAATTCTGGAACAGGGCAAAAGTGATGCATTCAAGTTAAAAGAACTTGAAATTCAAAAGGAATTGGAAATAGAATTGAAAAAGATGGAAATGGAACAACAACAGAAAGAAATAGAACAAAAGCAAAAAGAAATAGAAATGCAAATTCAGAAGGAACAGAAAGAAAAGGAAATTGAATTAGAAAAAGAAAAATTGCAAATGCAAATGCAAATCGATATCCAACATAAAGAGATGGAATTGCAAATTGAAAAGGAAAAGGAATTGGAAAAGGAAAAATTGCAAAATGAGATGAAACAAAAAGAGCTTGAAGCTCAACTAGAGTTAGAAAAATTGAAACAACAGGCTAGCTCATCAGACTCTTCCAAGCCCTCTGGTTTTGATGTGGCGAAAAATATTCGCCTGGTTCCAAAATTTCAGGAACAAGAAGTAGAAAAATACTTCTTACACTTT
>JAMKCH010087453.1:0-25487 GCA_023653785.1 Ophioderma brevispina | reverse complement strand
TATCCAAAACAACGAGCCAGTATTGTTGCTTATACAAAGAATCAATGATGATGAATGATGAAAATTATTACGTACCTATTACGCTCTATATACGGAACCCGAGAAGAGAAACAGGCTTTCTTGTACCCTATACCTGAACTACCATTTTGAAACTTTTGGCAGAATGCATTTTGGTTGGCTCCCGCTATCGCCCTACTTCTTTAAACCGGGGTGAGGGGTTTGCTGGCCCCCCCAGGGGTAAGGTAACGACACTAGAACTAATAAGGCGTGAGAGTTTGGCACCCGAAAATTAAGAAACATCTTCTTAAATGGTAATAAATAGAGGAAGCGCATTTATGCATACAAAGAGTCCCACACGTGGATTTGAATTGTCTTACCAAGTTTAAAGCATGCACGGCAATCGTCCTCATCCTGAAAAGTAAACTTTTTACAAGCCATTCATGGAATATGTGCCAAGGGCGGACTAATACCGTTTCGAAACGAAAAATTTTATAAATACACGCGTAAAGTTAGTAAGTAAATCTCTAACACATGGAATCAAGTTGCCGAAACCGAAAAGAAGATAACAGTGAAACATGACACAAAACGCACCATTCATATCTGCCACATATAAAATAGGGTGTCCCAAAACGTAGGACTCACCCTTAGAAATCATTTACCCCTTTTAATTTTCACGAGTGATTAGTTGGTTTGCCCCAGTATTACCTGCTGTGTGATGTGACTAAAATGGTGAATACACTTTACGCATGGAAGGTTAAGCTGAACACATTACCCGTCATGATGTTGACCATCTTGCAAGTATGACTCCAGAGTACAAAACAGAACGAACAACCGTCTGGTAGTAACAGCCTTCAAGTTGGATTGTCTGATTTGTTTTAAATCTGGGCCATAGAGGATGTCAATGGCTTTGCGCTCCAAATGTTAATTTCTCCAAAATACCACGTCACTTTGGGGAAGTTAACCAGCATTTTGCCTGTCCCGAATGTTAAATGTAAAGCCAGAGACTACGAAAGGGTTGCCGTATTAACCTTTCTTTGGTAATTATGTGAAAGGCTCGCATGCTTGTGTTCGAACGAGCCAACTAAAACAGCGCCAAACACGCTTAGTGGGGGACTGTAGTACACAGATCTCATGTGAGTGTGCAAATCTGGATAAAACTGTGAATTTTGGTACACAAGTACTTTATGCATTGATAATCAAAAAATTGATGGAAGCACTTGCCACACCCCTTTCATGGCCCTCAGCTTAGAGTTCAAGGTTACACAGTGGTAAAAAATTTAAAATGTTCCGATTGTTTTGAAAAGCACACCATGATGTGTGTCTGGTTACAAGAATTCCAAAAAGGTATAGTTTATACTACCTATTAGTGGATGAGCCAGACCATCTAAAGTAGCCTTATTGGTACCACCTGGGGGGAGAGGCATTTATACCAAGGCTACCCCATTCTATGACATACACGAAAATGTATGATGGCCATTCTGTAGGGGTAGCTTAAGCGAGCTAGGGGCTCGAAAAAGATTATACAGGGGTCAAAATTGAAAAGTGGTCCAATTTTGTTGAATTGAATACCAAAATGTTCGTATGATCGCAAGGATTAAAAAATGTATAGTTTGTGCTATCTCTGACTTACCCTTATGGAGTTATAAGCTGAAAACCGTTATTGTAGGTCAAAGGTTAAATTTAGCTTCTACAGGGGTCAAATACTCAAAAGCCTTTTAATTTCAGTGGAAATGGTCGCATATTATTTGTAATGTAATCACAAGTAAAATAAGGTATAGTTTGTACCATGTACAATGTATAGTTACCAAGTTACACCCGAAATTAACCCCAGCCCCTATAGGGGTATAGGGGTAGTACTAATGAGGTGCGTAACTTGTTAAGCATGTCACACCAAAGTCCTGTTATAGCTGACAAGCACTTACAATTTAACATGTATCAAAATAGCTTCACTTTCTGGATAAAATAAGAGCTGCCATCATTGGTAAAATCCGGCATGTACATCAAAAAAGTTGTCATGGCCTATCTTTTATCCATATATTGTGGCTATTTAATCGGCTAAAACATTGCGCAAGCCAGACTGCTGAATTTTGCACCTTAGACTCGGTCATTTGGTCATTTTACATTCGCTTCACAAATTTCAGCCAGCCTAGAGTGTTTTACAGCTCCATTCACACTTACCTTGGCTTGCCTTTCGAGCAGTTCTCCTGCGCTGTCACCCCCCCCCCCCGCTCTGTACAGACAACACTGGGCCAGGGGGCTGCTTTTGTATCACCAGTGCTTTGAAAACAAGTTGACAAGATCAAATTTGACTTACCGAGGTCAGGTGGAGGTCACAAACTTTTCGCTAGTCTCCTAAACACAGCTCCTATAGGTTTCACACCACTAAATACTGGTCCCATTCGTTCCTGTACAAAATGGACGAGATGAAACGTCATTTTCTCCTCAATGGAACATCTCAGACCTTAAAGCTAACATTCTGCTTGAAGATCATCATATCTCCTACCCAATCAATCATGAAATTAGGGTAGTTTTCCCCAAAATTTTCGAGCTACTGGACCATGAAGACTAGCATGCACCGTGGACCCTGGAGGTCACAGCACTTTTTCAGTCAGGTGTTCCCTGTAAGAATACGGTTAAAATTGGTTTGTCGGATCAAAATAACATATCAATGACAACCTTTTTTTTGACATTCCTACAGATTTTATACTTAATATTAATAGCAACCATGATTTGCAACCCAGATCTCGCCATTTCTCTCAGTTTTTAGGGTATTCTTAGGCGAGGGTCACCAAAAAAAAACACTGCATCTGCATTGGGGGCTGGACTTACCTGTTTCTCATGTTATTTACTGGTGTGAATCCTTACTCACCAGTACCATGTGTGCTGAAACCGAGTTTTCACCCTGTTACGTGCACATGACGATCGACAATGTTTGCCAATGTTTTGATTGCCTTTCCAACCATAAATTCACTCTACTGGAGGGAGAGGTCCGGGAGCCCGGCAAAAAAGGTTTGCATGAAATAACAAGGAATTTTCCCTCTGTTACTGGCGCCTGCGCTGCACGGTATTAGTTTCGGAACCAAGGCAAGTTAGCTTAGTTAGTAACTTGGACAATTTTCACCGCTGGCGGAGCACGGTGTAACATGACACCGTCAACGGGTAGACCGCACACCACGATCGTCCATATTGTTTTTTTTTTACAAACACATAACAGGAAGTACAGACGAGCATTCTTTAAAGTCTCTTCAAACCTCTGTTTTTATCAATCCCATGTTGGTGCTAATTTGGCGTATTTTGATTGAAAAAACTCGGTAGTGCTTCAATTTTGTTGAGAACTTTGACGCTCCCCTCCCCTATTTTCAATAGCTACAAACACATTGTCTGTGTGAAAAAATAAAGTGAACTGAAATATTGATTGGCGCAAACACGCACTTCTCCGGAAAGCACCGGGTGCAAAGCACCTGTGAGAATGTTGCAACAATGTAGCAAATATTCCGCGGCCAGACAATCCGCCGCCACCTGCACACGACAGTCTCAAACTGAGGTGATTGAACCCTCGACACGGGGTCAAATCCTCTAAATACGCGTGTCACAACGCTTTAATCTTACCGATTCATTGTGCGATCTGTAACAAATTACCTTTCTTATAACCTAATGAATAATTAAAATCTCCCCTATTCCACTGTTAGAGTTAATAATAATAATAATAATCATACTAAGAGTGGAATAAGGGGAATTATTAATTATTCATTAGTCAATCAATGAATCAATTTATTTCCATCTCCAAAGATTTAAGTAGGTACGAAATTTATTACAAAAGCAAAATAAGGATGTGTGGATACCACATAAACGTGGTTTATAATGAGGTCTTTTTGTTACTTAAATTAGTAGCCTTTGTTATTCCACCTCATTTGCATAAATTACATTCATATCCTTTGACGGAATAAAGTGCAAACGAAAGATTCCTTAAGGGGATTCGAAAATTCCCCTTAAGTCCAACTTTCTTGAATAACAAAAGATAATTTCCCCTTAATCCACTATTAGTCTAATAATAATAATAATAATAATAATAATAATAAAAATAATAATAATAATAATTAATAATAATAATAATACTAAGAGTGAAATAAGGCGAAAAATTAATCATTCATTGAGCTCTTTTTGTTATTTTAATTAATTAATATTCATATCCTTTGTTATTCCACCTCATTTGCATAAATTACTATTCATATCTTTTGACGGAATAAACCGCAAACAAAGGATAACGTTAAGGGGAAACGCAAATTCCCCCTAACGTCAACTTTCGTGCATAACAAAACAGAATTTCCCCTTAAACCACTATTAGTATAATAATATTAATAATAATAATAATAATAACATGATAGTTAGGGGGAAGGTTTAAATATTCATTTGGTTATAATGAGCTCTAATTAGAGTTATTTAAATTAATTAATATTCATACCCTTTTGTTATCCAAAACGGAATAAACCGGAATACAAAGGGGGGCGTTAGGGGAAGGCATATTTCACCCTAACGCCGTAATGAGTGAATAACAAAAAACAATTTCCCCCTAAGACACCGGATAGCAATATAACTTTAACAGTGGAATAGGATGAAATTCGCCCAAACGTAGAGGATAGCATAATATATTATTATTATTATTATTATTACTATTATTATTATTAGTAGTAGTAGTAGTATAAGTATTATTATTATTGCTGTTGTTGTTGTTTTTGTTGTTGTTGTTGTTTTTGCACAATGAATTGCGATTTGAAGATGCGTGGCACGCTTAGAATTATATATCTTGTACATTCATCCTGTAATATCTGGTCAGTGTCGAACTCAATTTCCTGGTAATTCTTAAAATCCATATTCAGGCTTCACAGCCGCATAAAATACCGCAATGCCGTTTTTGATAAGATAAACAAAAACAATTCCTGAAGAGTGCCATCACACATTTGATCGTTTTGTAGATATTTACACCTAAAACTTGCAATTATAGACCGAATTTTACATCACTACAAAAGTATAAATATCTCATGCATCCAAATGCTGATTTTCGGGGGAAAATAATACCCATAGATAGCTTATGATGACATCAATGAAGTACAAGAACTTTCCTTTCCTTAACCTTCCTTAACTTTGCTTAAAAGTAATTTGACAAAGCAAGGAATGTACAACTGAGTGAAGTTTGCAGAGGAATGAGTTGTGCCTCATGCATTATGCATTTTCAGCAATAAGCCTAAGTGGTCTGACATTTAAATGATGGAACCAACTGAATTCATATTAAAGTCATGTCCCTATCAGGCCAATGGTGATCGAACGGAAACCACGTGACTAACCCTCCCTAGTATTATGTTTGGGTTATGTTTACTGCCGTTGTTCTCATTTACCTTTTAATATGTCAATTGCAATACCATAATAATTTACCATTATAACGAATGCCATAGCAGATATTGAGTAGACAGCGCCAGGACGGACGGACTTTGGAAAATATAATAAAATATTCAGATTTCGAGTTAAAAGCCCACACGTACCATCTAGCAAATCATCTTGTTTGGATTCGTGTCGCACAAACACATCTTCTGGCATCACGTCTGTATTTTAACAATAGTTGAGGCTGCCAACTTGAACCAATTTTAATTTCCTTTTTCAGCATTTCTATATCGTGCAGTTTATGAGCATCATACTCAACAAGAAAATGCATTACAATGAGTGCACACAAGCCTAGTCATGGATCATGAGATTTGAGGTGACTTCTCATGGTCATTTCGTCTTGTGAATGCAAGAAAGTCGTAAATGAAATAGCTGCCGCGTGATAGATATGCTTCCTGTCATGTATTAGAATAACTTTCAATTTACCATTTCTTCAGTCAGTTGAATTGGGTCTTCAGGCCACTGTGTCAAATGATGATCCATTTCAAAAGCTACTACTAACCAAAAACTTTGCATAAAAGTATGTTTTAATGTAATTTATGACAAATGGCAGCTATTGCACTTACGACCTACATCCTTGCATTCACACAGCGATTTAAGCAGCCCTATCAAATACATTTACTTATGTGTTAGAACCTACTAGGGCTACAAGGGTTCACAGCTTTAGTCCTTTAAGATTGAGACGGTTTTAATGGAAAGCTTTACACCATTGTAAAAATTAGAGCTTTCGATCTTTTAGGGATACGCGATTACATGGTAGGACATTTCGCCTTACGTGAGGGCATTTTACCTTACCTAAACATCCGTTACCCGGGCAATGTCAAAGCGTAAGATCGATTAACATCAAGTGAATCGTGTTTGTAATAACTATTAGGGAAATATGTGTCATACAACGACATCGCCTCGGATGCAATATCTAATCTAACTCATTATTAACGAGAGGATACCAGGTTATGACAGACGAATTTTCACCATTAATCCCTATTCCAAGGTTTTCATTCCTATTTTAAGCTTTCTTGCATGGGATCATGACCTCTGCAGAAGATAACCTCTGTACGTCAAGCAATACGCTGTTTTTAAATGCCACTCCATCACTCTATGACTACATCTACACCCCAGGGGGAGTGGTACTTGTATACCGTTATATATCCATGTTTCTTGACATTTGGATTGGCTACAAATCTTTCCTTTCTGTATGTCGTTTTGCGTGTTCCTCATATGCGTAACATTACCAATTTCTACCTGTCCAATTTAGCGCTGGCTGATCTGTTGTATCTAGTTCCTACCATTGTCAGTGAGATACATAGATATCGGACCTTTCCAATCCGATCAGTAAGAAGTAATCTCGCCATGTGCTACTTGGAATTTTATATCGCCTGTTCTTGTTTCATGGCTTCTCCCAATCTTGTCAGCCTGGTGACGTTAGAGAGATACCTAGCCATATGCCACCCACTTAAACATCATCTCGTGAAAGGATGGTCCAGGACAATTAAGTTGACCATATTAGCCTTGAGTTTGGCGGCGTTTCTTGGCACAGCAACTTTTTTTCTTTTACAAAGGATTAGACTATATCTGTATCGAATGGCCCCAACATGAAGAATATCATTCCTACTCCAATTTGTATAAACGGTGTACGTTACACCACGCTAGAAAGTATATAGTTACAATGGTGACTATGATATGGTTGCTTGTCTGGTTATTTCAGGCCGTGGGTAGCATTACCATGTTTAAATCACCGTTTGAAATCGGACTATAATGTAGGAGATTCTAAATCTACTTCAACGCGCAATCAAGTAGCTATCATGCTGGTCATCAATGGCACTGTATTCTATGCTTGTTGTTGTTTCACGGGTGTACATCTAATGTTATCAATGATAGGACAGTTTTCTGGTACATATACGTATCCGCTGAGCGGGCGACAGTTAATAGCATTCCAATGGGTGGGGACTATTGCATACTTCACTAACTGCACGATTAACCCTGTAATATATAATCTTACTAACAAGAAATACAAAGAAGCCTTTATACTGGCATTTTCAATTTGCAAGATTTCATAAGGAATTATCTTTTAAGTTGTAGGAATATAGAGTGCATGTCTTTAAGAAAACACTTTAAGAAATCTTTTGAAGAAAATAACATTGAGGTAACGTAAACTTCTGTCATGACGTCATTTGTAACGGGTCTGATTTAAACAAAAAAGAAGACAGACAATTATATTCAGGAAAAGTATTTCAAATTCAAAACTGCACCACGCAATTTCACTGTGACAATCAAAATAAATAACTGCCTATTTGATTGTGTTAATAAATTCAGGAAAAGTGGGTGTCGAGGTAGCCGAAATCAAATGATATTCTATCATTTTCAAGAATTTTCTATCACATTAATTAGTAAAAGAACTTGGTCACATCCAATAAACCAAATGACTATGTTTGGCTTCAAGAATTTAAAAAAAGAATGAGTTTTTGCAATAAAGAGGGAATTGCATTCTACCTTACTCATGGTCAGGGGAACTATCATCCACCTTCACTGCGTAAAGAGAAGTAAATACAGCAAGTGATTCTTGTTCCAAAGCGAAGGTACATCTATTCTTGTTTTGTAATTGCTTAAAGAGGGATGGCCCGATTTTATTATATGAAATGTAAACTTTTGCGTAAACCCGTTTTGATGTTGGAGCCCCATAGAGTACTGTGTAAACCTAATATTGGTCGACCAGAATGGGGCACATTTTCTCTTATAATATCCAAACTAAATATTTAAAGATTTCGCAGCATAAATGAGAAAAAAACTGTAGCTTTCTGAACACACAAAATATTGCCCACTTCAGGTAAATTCTGGGACGAGGCTATTTGCGATTGGACCATGGCCCTTTAAAACTGGGGCACACAGCGTTGAAAGTACTCGCAACGATTGATCAGGCAATATTTCTGCGTATGAAGATTAAAGATCTGGATAAATATCCACAATGGTGGAAAAAATGTTGCCACACTTTGTCCGATTTGGGGTGGGGAAAGCGAACCCCTCGCTTTAACTTTTTTACTGTAAGGTTCAACATCATCTACCGGCCGCAACCGAGATTCCATTTTCAACGCCATGCCAGAAGTCTTTGTCCCTCAATTGGCTAGGAAAATCCTCAGTTTGGTATTGAGTGTCCCTACCGATTAAATCGATTAAGTTAAGAGGTATGTATCCTCAATTAGGACGGGGAAGTCTCCAACATATTACATTAGACACAACATGGTCTTCAGCGCGACAGCAGTGGCCAGTAACAGTAACAGAGATGGGAAGAATGTTTCCATAAATCTGTTGTTTTGTCATGTATTGAAACTTTGTCTGAAATACTTTTGTTGTTGGAACAACAACAATATTTTATTTATTAAACACATTTTTAGAGATCATCGATGATATTTTGGTGATAAAATCATATATGTATCATTCGCAATTAACTTCCAATGCATAAAGTACAATACATTTTTTTTTATTTCATGTTGATCATAAAAATTGAAATCAAGATATTTAAAATATAATTTCATTGCATAATGGGATTGAATGTTTTTAAGATCCAGTAGTGCGTTACTTGGTAAGGTAACATTACCAGACCTGTAATTCTATAGAAAAGATACCAAAAGAAACCATTATGATATGGGGTAGGTCACAGTCAGTGGCGTACAGAGGCAGTCGCTCCAGGGGAGGCAAAATGCGAAATGACGAAATGCACGCGTAGCGCGCGCAAAATTTCCGAATTTACTTTTCCCAAATTTAGGCTGAATTCGGTCGCAATTCTCCGAAGAAAAGGGATGAGAATGAACATTTTTGTCCATAACTGCCTGCCTTTTCGTGCAGAGATCGGTAAGCCACCCGGTCGGTACGCCACTGGCCACAGTGTTTAAATTTGATATATGATATTACCTACGGTATAGGGGTGCTTTCAAAGGTCAACCGTCGGTTGAGCGACGGTTGACAGCGGTTGAACCGTGTTCTATTTAGAACAAGAGAAACCAGTTCCAACCGGAACTGGCTACCTTAGCCACCTAGAAAGCACTAGGACAAACAGTCCCTAACTGGAAACATATAGTGAGTACCTTTGAACGCTGAAAAATGTTCTTATGTCACCTCAGGTCGCCAAATCATAAAAATATCGGGTATTTGAACTAAATTGAAATAATCCTGGATGACCTTTGGTTTATTCTTAAGGATATGATCGTAACATAACTGATCCATTTTTAACTTATTGTTGAGCTACTTCAAGAAAATTCATAAGGCCATGATTGTTTCTCAAAATGGTGGCTAAGAAGAATTCAAAATGGCTAACATTTGCATTAATAACACCTTTACTGTTGTATTGCTCTAAATGGTGTTACAATTATTGTAAAATTGGAAAATATACATTTTACTTGATTTTAATCAAAAGTTGTATTTTGACCCCCACTTAGATTTCTTATTGCCCGCCATTTGGGACGAAATGATAGCCTTAGGTGTCCTGGTAGTAGTACAACAATAATTTAATAATTGCTCATTAATAATTCCTCGACCACCTCTCAGTAATAACAGAAATAGACCATGGGCGAGAATAGCCCCTGTGCGAGTGGTATCATTTTGTTTAGGAGCTCCGTCTGAACAATATTTTAAATGTTAACATGGGAATCGTTTTGATAGTCTCCAGTTTCCCGCCATTTTTGAAAATGGTCGCCACCGTAAACTACTTTTGCCTATATCTTGGTCCCTGAGACTCGTAGAGGCAAAATTCTGGTGTCTACACCCATGTTTTTTACGGTCAAGGAATTCAATGAGACTATTGATATCTTGGTCCCTGAGACTCGTAGAGGTAACATGTTTTTAGGAAAAAGGAATACAATGACACCATTTAAAACAATGCTGGACCATTCAGTTACGGCAGCCTTCATGGAATTTCAAAATGGCCGGCACTGTTAACTACTTTTGCCTATATCTTGGTCCCTGAGACTCAAGGAATTCAATGAGACTATTGATAACAATGCTGGACCATTCAATTGCTGCAGCCATTTTGAATTTCAAAATGGCCACCACTGTTAACTACTTTTGCCTGTATCTTGGTCCCTGAGACTCGTAGAGGCAACATGTTTTTAGGATCAAGGAATACAATGACACCATTTAAAACAATGCTGGACCATTCAGTTACCGCAGCCACTGTTAACTACTTTTGCCTATATCTTGGTCCCTGAGACTCGTAGAAGCAAAATTCTGGTGTCTACACCCATGTTTTTAGGGTCAAGGAATTCAATGACACCATTGATAACAATGCTGGACCATTCGGTTATGACAGCCATCTTGAATTTCAAAATGGCCGCAAGAAAATGGATTCTATTAAATACCTATGCCTCCGAGGGGGTAGAAGCATGATTCTGGTGTCCATACCCATGTATACAAGGTCAAGGAATCCAAAAAGATCAATGATCCTTCTGAGGTAGTGTTGATCAGCCTTTGCGAAAACCACTCTGGTTCCGTCTGAGAATGGGATCTATGTGATGCGTGATTCTGTTGAGCAGCATTGAGTGATCGAACGAAAATTGTTTGCACACTAACACTCTCCACTATATGTTTGAGCTATGTTTGCTAACGGTTCTCTCGTTTGCTCTTTAATAGGTCAATTGCAATGTCATAATTTACCATTATAGCGTATGGCATAGCAGATATTGGGTAGCCACTGCGGACATAAGCAAATCGAACCAAACATTAAGATTTCGAGCTAAGAGCCCACACGTACCGTCAAGCAAATCATCTTGTTTGAGTTCGTGTCATGCAAACAAATCGCCTGACATCACGCCTGTATATTAACAAGAGTTGTGGTTGCCAACTTTAACCATTTATAATTTCCCATATTCAGAATCAGCTATAATGAATTACAATAAGTCCACAAAAGCCAGATTAAAGTTTTACCGACTTCAAACTTGATCCTAATTTCGCCATGCGTGTGGACGCTCTGTTACTATGGCAATGTGACGCGGTAAGATTGATTGCCACCTAGCGAATCGTGTTTGTAATTAACCGTTAAATATGTACATGTTATGCAACGACATCGCCCTGTATGAAGTATCTAATTCCACCTATTGTCAACGAAAAGAAACCAGGTTACGACAGCTTTTCATTTTTATATTTCTTTGCATGAGATCATGACTTCTGCAGGAGATGAACGCTGTACGCCAAGTAACACGTTGTATTTAAATGCCACTTCATCACTCTATGACTACATCTACACCCCAGAGGAGTGGTACCTGTACGCCGTTATATAGCCATGTTTCTTAACGTTTGGATTGGCTACGAATCTTTCCTTTCTATATGTCGTTTTGCGTGTTCCTCACATGCGTAACATTACCAATTTCTACCTGTCCAATTTGGCGCTGGCAGATCTGTTTTATCTTGTCCCTACCACTGTCAATGACATTCATGAATATACGACCTCTCCACTTCGATCAGCCAGAGGTAATCTCGCTATCTGCTACTTGGAATTTTACATTACCTTCTCTTGTTTCATGGCTTCTACCAATCTTGTCAGCTTGGTGACGTTAGAGAGATACCTAGCCATATGCCATCCACTTAAACATTATCTCGTGAAAGGATGGGCCAGGACAATTAAGTTGACCATATTAGCCTGGAGTTTGGCGGCATTTTTTGGTACACCAGCTTTCCGATTTTACAAAGGATTAGACTATATCTGCATCGAATGGCCTGAACATGAAGAATACCATTCCTACTCGAATTTGTACAAAACGTGTACATTAAACCTCTCTGGAAATATAGTTACTATGGTGACTATGATTTGGTTGCTAAGCTGGTTGTTTCAGGCTGTGTGGTAAACATTACCATGTATATTAAGATCGTCAATCGTTTAAATCACCGTTTGAAATCGGACTATAATATGGGAGATTCTAAAACTATTTCAACACGCAATCAAGTAGCAACCATGTTGGTCATCAATGGCAATTTATTCTTTGCTTGTTGTTGTTTCACGGGCGTACATCTAACGTTATCAATGATAGAACAATTTTCTGGTACATATCCGCTGAGCAGTCGACAGATAATAGTATTCAACTGGGTGGGGACTATTGCATATTTCACTAACTGCACGATTAACCCTCTAATTTATAATATTACTAACAAAAAATACAAAGAAGCCTTTATGCTGGCATTTTCAAGTTGTGAGATTTCATAAGATGTGATGCAAAACTTTATGAAATATTTTGAGTTGAGAAGGAAATACGGAAGATGAAGCCTACACTCCTGTCATAAAGCCTTTCAACGGCGCCCGGTTATTTAAAGCGGCACTAGTATATTTTCACAAAATATGAAATTTCTTCAATTTGATCGCAAATGATAGTCTAGGCCATTGGAAGAATAGAAAATAAATTATACATATAAAAATAACATACCCAAAAGCAGATAGTGACATTAATAAGAGGCTAAAAGCATCCAGGTAATTTGTAGGCCAACTTTAAGTTTGCCGCAACTCTAATCAACAAAAAATATGTCTATTACATGAATATCATAGACTCGTACTCATTGATATTAAAATCAAAACCACAAAGGTCACAAACCGGTAAACCAGGGTTCATGCCATGTGAATCATGCTCCGGCGTGTGTTTTCTTGTGTTGAACGCCCATTTCCGTCGTCTGCTGAATAATGTCGCCGGCAACATTAAATATAAAAATCGTTCTGTTTACCCATAAGGGCGCTGATTTGGCCTTAAACATTTCAGGTGAAAGCTAATGTATATAAAGCTTTATAACCATGCAAAAATATCAATTTTGAAAAATCATGAGGGCGCACTATTTTTCAAATTTCCCAGTGTCTCTTTAATAAGAAGCTGACTGTACTTTCATCCAAACGTAAAATGCAGCGCAACTTGCTAAGATACAATCCAAAAATGTCCGATGGTATTTCTTTTATTATTACACTTATGAAAGAAATGTTGCTTGGAAGGCTATGACCTAACATCTTTGTGCAGAACCATGATCCATAACTTATTATTTGCTGGACCTCGTTTCTAAGAGTAATTTTAAATTAACTCTAATCGAGTGGCTTTTAGCTCTAAAAGAGCGAGAAATGCAGCCTGACACCTTAACTCGAGGGTTAACCGAGCTCACTCTGTTACCGAGTGGCTCAAAATGGCACTCTTCTTCGGAGTGAAGCCCACTCTGAACTCTTATCGAGCGACTTTTAGCTCTAAAAGAGTGAGAAAATACTCTTTTTCGGAGTGAACTAATAGCCAATCAGAACCGCCGCAAATCGCGTGATTAATTTCGAACAACATGGCGGACGAGTTAGGCGAGACCGTCAGCAAATGGTTGACCGAAGTTGAAATTAGTGAAGAAATCATAGAGATCTTTACGGGTGAGTATAATTGTATGTGTCGGTCACAATTCATAACATTTACAGACACAGTGTGGAAAAGCATTAAATGTTATTTATTGTAATATCACTCGTAAATACGGTAGTCTGCGCCAGGCTAGGCCAGGCCTGCGATGTACGAAACGCACAATTATGCATGTCACGGGCATACATGCAATGATCATGTACGGCATGCATGCCACAATCGTGCATGTTACACTGAATCATGCTAATGATGCGCCACAATATTCAGGGTTGGTACATTTATTGACCCCACTTTGCCTGACACGACTCAGAATTCAGCAGCCTTTACGGAATAAAGTGCATGTGATACAAAGTGGGGTCAGTAATATACCAACCCATTCATTCATGTCACGATGCTATGAATTATGACCTACACATACAATATACTCACCAAACAAACAAAATTCACAAAGAATCACAACTCCAAAAGAGTGAATTGGCTAGTTCACGCTTTTCCCCACAGCTCTAAAAGAGTGACTAGTTCACTCTAAAAAGGAGTGATCACTTCACTCTTTGCTTAGAGTTATTTTTTTCACTCTATATTTAGAGTGGATCTCACTCTAAAAGATGCGTCACTCAGCTGGCTCTTTTTTGGAGTGAGATTTCACTCTTTTAGAGTGGTTTTTCACTCTTTCGTTTTAAGAGAGTAACGTGTCAATGATTATTGAAATGTTTAAGGGCTCCGATTATAAGCGCCTGTGTTTATTGGCGGCGTTTTACGGCATTTTGCTAGTTCAGCTATTGTTTATGCCTTACAAAATTGATTTGTGGCTTACAAAATTGATTTTCCTGACATTTGTGTTGATATCGCTACAGCAATATTGCATAGGATTTCATAATTTTAGTCACGCATTGACGGGTACTTAATCACATTGTGTGAAGCGTGCTCATCATTGTTGTCCACGAAGTTTTTTTATGTCGATTCATGAGACGTGTATTATTAAGCAACATTATCGACAAATCGCTTACGAGGAACAGGACTATCCATAGCAATATCTTGGCCTTCATAAAATGTAACTGTTAAGATGAAATGATAAGAACATCGTTTCAGCTTTCGTGAATAAAAGGTCCCGCTGAAAAATAAATCGCCAGTAAGCTCCTTTTGTCAAAGGAAACCAAACACATATCTGTCTTAAATTAAGCTGGAACCTTACTCTTTAATACAACAAATACAAGTTTATGGACCTTGCAGTAGACGAAATCTGCACCTTCAACAACACTTGGAATTTAAGTATCACCACGTCGGTTGCTACATATTCCTACGGGCCTCAGGAATGGATTGCATATTACATAATATTTCCCTGTCTTCTTGTCTTCGGATTAACATCCAATTTGGCATTTCTTCTTGTAGTGGTAAGAGTGCCATACATGCGGACTATTACCAACTTTTACCTGTGTAACTTGGCGGTGGCTGATATTCTCTTTTTGATGTCATTCACCAGCGTTTCAATTTCCACTTACGCATCATCTCCTGTCTGGTTTTCCACCAGTGGGTTAATCGCGGGATGCATTTCCCCAGTTATTTTGTCATACTTTTGTTTTTTAATTTCGACCAATTGTGTTACATTAGTAACACTTGAACGTTACTTTGCAGTATGCCATCCGATCAAACACCGATTGATTAACGACTGGCAGAGAACAATAAAGCTTGCCGCTGTAGCCTGGGTTGTTGCTGGACTTTTGATGGCTATCACCATACCATTCTTTCGAATTCTAAACATTTGTGTACTGCTGCCGAACAAAAACCTGCACATTTACCAAACGTGTGCCGTAGCTTATTCTGATACAAATATTTTTTTCAGTGGTGGTAATGATATTTGTAATTTATTATTTGCTTCAAGCCGTTCTTTATATACTCATGTATATTTCTATAATTATGCACTTACATGAACGAGTTCACACCCAAACCAATAACACTATCTCTCCGGCTGTTGCTATCCGCAATCAAGTAGCAAAAATGATCATTATTAATGGCATTATTTTTTTCATTTGTTGTTTTTTTACGAACGTGAGATTAATTATAATTGCTTATATATATTGGTTTCCTAACAACGATCTGATAAGTGATCACGCAATTGTTATAATAGATTGGTTGAGAGATATCATGTATATCCTTAACAGTTGCGCCAATCCTCTTGTGTACAGTGCAACTAACAGACATTATCGTGAAGCATTCAAAAGTTGCATTTTCTCTCACTAACTGTCCTGTCTATTTTACGCCATTATTCAAAAACAGGAACAGAGGAAGCATAGAGAACAACGAAACGCAATTGTAGAAAGAGTAATCGTTTAAGGGCTTCTTCTTCTTATCGTGTCCAAACACAGTGGTTCTCAAATATGATCCAGCCAGATATGTGTACAATGTCTGGCTGCTTCACTGAATTCTGCAAGGTCCTTATCAGTGCATTGTTGCTCCAGCATTGGGCAGACCAAGAGATGTTCCATTGTCTGTGGTGCAGTGCCGCAATTACAGGTAGTATCCTGATCTGCTTCTAGGTAGCCCCACTTCTGCAAGGAAACCTTAGACCGGCCGGTTCTGGTTCTCAATCTGTTGAGACATCGCAATTCAGCCCAAGAGGAGTCAGCTCCAGGTGGAAGATGCTCAACAGGTTCGATACCAATAGATGTTACTTGGTTGATAACAAGTCTTTCTTTCCACAAGGCGACTCTCTTAAACTCCTTAGACACTGTTTCAAGGGGTTGGACTTGCTTAAGAAACTCTCTCTGGATTTAAAACGGTTTGCAACTAGTCTCTGTCCCGACATTGGGTGCTTCTAATAGATACTTCGCTCTTACATGATCGCTACACTACGACGGATGTTTGGAACAATTCCTACTAGGATGTATAAGGTGTCCGTTGCTGTTGAGACATCCTGTGATAATCCGACAGGAGGCATTTAATGCTGGATCAAGCTTCTTGGCATGGGTTGATCTTTCCCATACAGGGCAAGCATACTCTGCACATGATTAGCACAGGGTAAGTACCGTCGATCTTAGGGTATGTGGGCGAGCATCCCATCTTGTGCCAGTGAGTGTGTTCAAGATGTTATTGCGTACTTTACTCTTCGTCTTCTTGATGTGGGTCTTGTAAGAGAGAGTGCGTTCCAAGGTAACTCCTAGGTAGACAGGATTATCACAGTGCTCCAGACCAGGTTACTTTAAGCTGACGTTTGGCTTCACGGTTGGCTTCATGGAAAGCAGACACCTGTGTCTTGGATGGATATGCACCTAGGTGGTTTTCCTCATAATAAGGAGTGAGTTCATCCAAAACTTTGGAGAGTCTCTCTTCGACAACTGTGAAGTCTGCATCTTGTGCGCTAATTCCAAGATCGTCTGCATAGATAAAACGACAGGTTCGTTTATGGTTAATTTATGGGATAAGCATTATATTTGTGGGATAAGCATTATATTTGTGGCTCGTCCCTCCCAATAGACCTTACAACTTAACAGTGATTTTCAATATCAATTCTATTACCTATACTGCCCATTATTGAAAAATGCAGTATTCTGATTGATCAATTTACTGCCCATTATTCTGCAATAATTGGTCGCGAGGGCATTTTCTTATTAAATCAAGATGTTTAGGTAATAGAATAGAAATGAAGGGTTTACAGTATCATCTAAGGGCTTGTAATGTATCCTCAGGCGGGAAACTTAAAAATAATGAGCGAGGCGCATTTAGTTTTTCAGACCTCGGGCACATTATTCGCCCATAAAGGATACTACAACACTTATTGGAGCTTAATGGGAATTTTTGCCGTTTAGAATTTAGACATGGATGGTATCGCATACGTTATCTACCAGGTGGTCCGACCTGGAGGCAGATTTTTTTTTCTCCAGGTCAGAGTATATCGCACGTATATACTACGAAAATGCAATATAAATTTATCTGCCGATTAAAATGGATGTATTATTCCACTTCCCAAAATGGTAAAACAAATTCATTCATGTTATTTGCGATGGCATGATCACATTAAAAATAGGCCTATGTGGCACCCATATTTTTACTCGCAAACGGCGATAAACAACATGATGAAATTATGAATGTGTACAGTCCTGATTTTACAGATTATAAATTTTTTACAGATTTTACAGGCTAGGTATAAACAAACCCCCATTCAAAGTGTGTAGACTATCGGGAGTCCACGGATTCTATCAGTCAGTCTATGTAGTACACCTGTACTAAATCCGTCATAAATTCATGTGATAAACATACAAAATATGGAAAGAAACGATCAAACACTTACGTTTTGTTTCACTAATGCAATTTTTTGCAAGTGAAAATTTGACATAAAAGGAAGAAAACAGCAGTGTTCAAATATATGAATATCCATTCAATTACCGGTTGCACTAAGTGTTCATACGAACAGTAATGACTAAAATATCCGATTCTGTCTTTATTAGGTTGCTTTCAGTCTTAGAACTTGTATGGTATGTTAAGATTCCTATACTTGTATGACAGACATGCACAAATCTAATAACTGATAGTGCCTTTAATTTATTCATTCTTCTTTAACCTGAGGACCTTTCAATGCTGAACATTGTTCTCCCATGAAACCCTGGTAAGTCAATAATTTCTTTCACGCGGGAGTTCCTAATCGGAAATTTCGGAAAAATTGGTAGCCCGCGGTTTAAAAACCAACACAAATCATTCACAAACGGATTGCAATAGTTTAAATCATTGCTAGCTATTTTTAGTATTAGAATGCCAACCACAGCTGTCTGCGGTTTAGCTGGGTCTGGTCGCCGCGTTGGTGAGCGATTGGTAATAGGTGCAACTGAGTAAAAATAGGCTTCCGTTTACCTTGAAACACCATAGTAGGAACAGAAATTGTACGGATTGTGTATGTGTTGACATGATAGAAGCCAATTAAAGCTATCCAGCGGGATATCAATCCAAACGAAAGGTGGTGTAATTGAGTTTCATCAAAACCAGTTCTATTCTTATTAATATAATCGGTTTATTGCCATTCGGTCTAATCCCATTTGGTCTAATAGCCATATAGTCTAACTTCAATTGGTCTAAACCCATATTGTCTAATACCAATTTGTCTAATAACCATTAAGTCTAACATCCAATTTATCTAACAACCAATATGTCTAATAGCCATTTGGTCTAATACCCATCTAGTCTAATGCTCATTTCGTCTACTACCATTTGGTCTAATAACCACAAACACCATTTGGTCTAATTCCCATTTGGTTTAATATCCATCTTGTCTAATATTCATTTTGTCTAATATCCATTTGGTCTAATACTCAATTGGTCTAATATCCATTTGGTCTAATATCCATTTGGTCTAATATCCATTTGATCTAATATCCATTTGGTCTAATATCCATTTAGTCTAATATCCATTTGGTCTAATGTCCACCTGGTTCACTATCTATTTGGTTTAATACCCATTTGGACCAGACGGACATTAGACCAAATGGATATTAGACCAAATGGATATTAGACCAAATGGGTAGACCAAATCGGTTATAGACGATATGTATATTAGACGATATGAGCTTTAGACCAGATGAATATGAGACTACATGGCCATTAGACTAAATGGTTATTAGCCTAAATGGTTATTAGACTAAATGATATTAGACCAATTGGAGTTAGCCAAAATGGACATTAGACCAAGTGGGATTAGACCAAATGGCAAGTCCCCATATAATCGTGTGGTCCAGTGGATTAAGTGCTCGACTCACATTCCCAAGGTCATGGGTTCGAGCCCCGCTGTGGCCAACGTGCTGTGCCTTTGAGTAAGGCGCTTTACCTCAATTACTTCTCTCCATCCAGGTATATAAATGGTACCAGTATTATTCAATGCTGGGAAGGTAACAGAGAGGAGTGGCGAACAGCAAAAATTGTTCGGAGTCTGTACTAAACGCTAGAGATGGGCACTCCGCGCGCGAGCTTGCTCAGCACGACACTTTACCTTTTCATATCAATAGTACAAAACACTAAGCTTGTCAACAATGAAAAAACTACCAAATAACAAGGAAAATCTACTTTTTTTGCTATTTAAATTTCGAATCACAACATTTATACAGTATAAAAAAATCCAGCACGCTCTCTTATTCGATTTCTTTGAAAAAGGGAGAAATGTCAAGCCCTATCTTCTTGTAGTACATGCCCGAGGAGGTAGAGGCCCGCTGTAATCAGTAAAATTCTTAAAATAATACCAGACATACCTCGTACTGCTGCTCCCAGATTTTATGGAGCAAGTGATGTACTTTATGCAGGGACATTTAAATAAGTGGTTTGGCTGCATGTGAGTATGCAGATTTTGAGGCCTTTGAATACATTTCATGAGTATTATTGCAGTGAACCCTACAGAATCAGAGGTTGTTTTGAATTAATCCTACAACGCATTGCAATTTGTCTATACTGTACTGTACTAAACACATGTCAGTACTTAGGCATGTTAGGGGGAAACAAGTATTCAAGAAGTTTAGGAACCACAAGACATTTCATGATCATGCAAAAAACGTACTAGCACCTTTCATTTTGAATTGAACACAACTCATGCGTTGACACAATTGCAGGTGAGTGTTCTGATCGTTTTTGATATTTGATAGAGGGCCATCAATCTCACTATAAATTGGACGCATGCGCAAGTAATTCGCTGAAGCATTTTGTTGCAGCGGTTATTGATGTACCTATCTCAGATGAAAAACCACTGGACACGTTCGTCAGAGTTCGCCGTTTCGAATCCCATTTAACAAATTTTCTTTGCTATGTCGTTTAATGTATAATAATTTCCTATATATTTATGTGTTTATATTGCTTATGTCAGTGAAAATAAAGTTAACTTGAAAGTTTTGAAATATAAGTTCTCTGCCATTTTCATTCTTTTTCACCGCAGCATAATACTATTACTCTTTTAGTTTCTAAAGCACTATTATTTCGGCTGAATTCGCAGATTGAATGAATTAATTTTAAGTTATGAAACGTTTTCATTATCAGACGGCAATTGCTATAGGAACACCTACCTTAACGCTTTATTGATAGCGTTATCAGCAACACGTTCATGCACGAACGTGTTGCAATAAAATATTATGTGCACACCAAAACACAAATAGTTTAAAACGTAAACCAATAATTCAAACTCCGTAGCTGGCAAATGACTATTTTTAATTTACATTAGCTTGCTTGAACATTTTTGGAAGATTTTTTGGAAGAATAAAATGATAGATATGGATCAGTAGATTGAAAAACTTGCCTGTAAAATCTATGATTATACTAATTTATGTCCATTAAAAGCTCCTTCCGCTTTATGGATATTAACAAAATACAATTCAAACAATTTACACTGCTGCTTTCTTCATTATTCAAATTGCAAGGCCAATCCTGCCACACCTGTCTTCCTTTGTAATCCACAAAGACTATCATCTGTACTGAATTCAAACCTGTCATCAGGTACCACTGATTTCTCAAACCAGACAAGCTTGGAATTCATAATTATAACGCTTCTTCAGTATGCTCTAGCTCTGAATATGAGAGTTCAAATTAGATGGGATAAATAATAGCAAAGAATAGGAAATGTGCTTTGAAAAGTGAGTTAAGATTCAGATAAGTTTTATTAGCATTTTCATTCAGCCAATACATTTTACAATGATATAATTATATTTATGGATATTTTAGAAATAAATAATTACACTTTTAAAGAATAGATTTTAAAAATCTAAATTGTGCATTTGTATGACCATATTCAGAACCAGATTAAAAATCCATTACAATGGAGTCCACATACGCCTAGTCTTAGATCAGGTGCTTTAAGGTGGCTTCCTTTTAAGCGGCCATACTAAAAACAATGACGTTATGTGTTAGAACCTACTAGGGTTAAAACGGTTATGATGCTGTAGCCTCATAGGTTTCCTAGTTTGCGACTGGAAAGTTGCTATAACCCCTAACCGGGACCTGTGCTAGGCAATTTAATGGACCTCACGGCCTCACACACCAGGGATTTTAGCGATAAAGATGGGCAATTACTGACCTCCCGTCGTCAAAATTGTGTGGGCAGACCAGCTGGTTTCGGGTTGCAGTTTCATTGAAAAACGGCCTCGAGGCGAGACATGGCTAAAAATCTAGAGCACCGGGTCAGAATTGCTATGTCTCGCTGGCTTTCAGCAATGGTTCAACTTCACTGCGCTAAAACAACGGAACCGCTGAAGCGAATCTGGGATAGAAGTAGCCCAAAGTCCGGGTTATGTGTTTTAAACTACGAATTACGAAGAATTTCCTATAGTCATCCTTTGCATGCGCGCCTCATCCACGATTTCCATAGGAATACCTTCAGCCAAACAAAAACGTCCTTAAGCGCAAGACGCTTTATTGCGAGGTATTTCGGGTATAGCGAAATTAGGAATTGGCCTCTTAAAGCCAAATTACAAACGTTTTTACTAACTTTACTGAATTTTATGGCAGGAATTTTCGCCCATTCTCGCGATCTACAGAAAAGTTCCGTTACTGGGGCAACGTCAAGACGTAAGAACGATTAGCATCAAATGAAGAATCGTGTTTCCAATAACCATTGTGCAAATACATGTCATGTAACAAAATCGTCTGGTGTGCAGTATTATATCTAATTCGACTCATTATCAATGAAGGTTTACCATGTTTACCTGGATACCTACTAAATAGATTTTCCCATTTATTGCCCATTTACGTTTTTCGTTCTTATTTTAAGTTTTCTTGCGTGAAATCATGACTTCTGCAGGAGATGACCGCTGTACGCCAAGCAATACGTTGTATTTAAATGCCACTTCATCAATCTATGACTACATCTACACCCCAGGGGAGTGGTACTTGTATACCGTTATATATCCATGTTTCTTAACGTTTGGATTGGCTACGAATCTTTCCTTTCTCTACGTCGTTTTGCGTGTTCCCTACATGCGTAATATTACCAATTTTTACCTGTCCAATTTGGCGCTGGCCGATTTGTTTTTTCTTCTTCCTACCATTGTCAATGACATTCATGAATATACGACCACTCCAATTCGATCAGCCAGAGGTAATCTCGCTATCTGCTACTTGGAATTTTACATCACCTTCTCTTGTTTCTTGGCTTCTACCAATCTTGTCAGCTTGGTGACGTTAGAGAGATACCTAGCCATATGCCACCCACTTAAACATCATCTCGTGAAAGGATGGGCCAGGACAATTAAGTTGACAATATTAGCCTGGAGTTTGGCGGCATTTTTTGGTACACCAACTTTCCTATTTTACAAAGGATTAGACTATATCTGCATCCAATGGCCTGAACATGAAGAATACCATTCCTACTCGAATTTGTACAAAACGTGTACATTAAACCTCGCTGGAAATTATATAGTTACTATGGTGACTATGATTTGGTTGCTAAGCTGGTTGTTTCAGGCTGTGGGTAACATTACCATGTATATTAAGATCGTCAATCGTTTAAATCACCGTTTGAAATCGGACTATAATATGGGAGATTCTAAAGCTACTTCAACACGCAATCAAGTAGCAACCATGTTGGTCATCAATGGCACTGTATTCTTTGCTTCTTGTTCTTTCACGGGCGTACATCTCATGCTATCAACGATAGGGCATTTTTCTGGTACATATCTGCTGAGCGGTCGACAGATAATAGTATTCAACTGGGTGGCGACTATTGCATATTTCACTAACTGCACGATTAACCCTCTAATTTATAATTTTACTAACAAAAAATACAAAGAAGCATTTATGCTGGCATTTTCAAGATGTAAGATATCATAGGATTCATAGAATGTGATGCAAAACTTTATGAAATCTTGCAAAAATGTTAAAGTTTTGCAAGAATATTTTATAGTTTTGCAAAATATTTATAATTTGTCAAGAAAATTTTTCGAAGGGTATCGCAACGCTTTTCCGACACTTCCGGTTTTCGGACACTTCCGGAATTGGAACCGGATGCGAGCTATCTTTAACCAGGTCAACTAAGCCAGCGAATCTGAGTGTTCGCGTGTTAGTAAGTGTAATGGGGGTACGCATTTCGCATCTAAGTGTTTAAAGGTTCGCACCCGTGTTCTTAAGTATTTAAGCTACGTACGCACGTTCATAAGTGTTTTAGAGCACGCAATCCCGACCGCAGATATGTTAAGGTACTCACCGTTATTCGCAAGTGTTCTGGGGCGTCCGTGGGACACAGTACAACTTGCAACGTAGTTTTCACTAAAATACAATCTCAAAATGTTGACCGCGTTTAGTGATTACGCTAATAAAACATATTAACAGAAATTTGAAAGAAAGATGAGTTTATACTAATGCACAATTATCATTGTCATTAATATGAATTACAGCCGCCTGTAAGAGAATGGGTCCATCTGACTGCACATCGTTTGTTTTTTTAGTCTGGTCTACAAGGACACACTTTAGTCACTGTATCCCAATGAAGCAGGTATTTCAAAATCGCTATGGGTGTAAAAAGGATATTACATCGGTTTACCTAAGGAGCTTATAAGGCAACATTACTTTTCCTCAATAGCATTTCCTATTGGTTATTGACCAATAGTACTGCGTATAAGATTGAAGATAATTTATTTCCGTAATCAATCAACCTTTGTTACATAATTTGGAGCATTACGTACTCTTGCCTATTTTACTTAAATGCTGAATTACGTTTCCATAACATTACTCTGACTATTGTCCAGGCAAAAGTATACAAATATATACTGACATGAGAGTCTATGTAGAGGTGACTACATTAGTGCTGCGCCCCTCAGCAAAATAGCACTAATGTAGTCACCGAAGAACCATGGTTTTAAGCCAGAGACTCGAATAGAGTCAGTATATATTTGTTTCATATGCTTCATTAATAAATTTCCAGTTAACAATGAAAAAAAAATGTTTGCATTTTCATTCAATAAATTTCACGTCAAACGATGTATCTCTGTAAATGAATGTGTTAGTCCAAATGCAATCCACTACGCGCAAATGCGGACGCACTACGCGATCGCAGTAGGTTACGCGAAATAAGCGTCGTAAATAGTACATCTGAGCCGTAAATAGTACTTCTTAAAAATGAACTATTTACCGGTGGGCGTGGCTTAGGGGTACTATTTCCGAATGGCGCCGATTTCTCGCCGCATAGTTGAACTATTTTTAATCAGGTGATAGAGTTTCAACCAATAAACGGCCTGGGTAGCTTAGTGGTTCAAAATCCGTCGGGGTTAGTGGATTAACCCCGCTGCAAAATAGTGTAATTTCCAATAACGGAAATTTAGATTTAAAAATTCGTGACCAGGCATAGTCTTTAGTCAAGTCTGTGTGTAACCGCTCGATATGCGTAAGAGCGCCCTCCTACCGTTAAGTCTTTGAAACAGACTAGCACCCGGAAGTTGATGCCGTTTTAAATTTGCTGTTGCTGTTAGGTTGGCATATTCTACCCCCCCCCCGCCCCTCCAGTGTACGATGCGCTAGTCTCATACCTACTTTGTATTGTATTACTTGTATATTAGACTGGTGGGTAAGCATCAGAAATGATCTCGCATACTGGAGTGTCTTGTCCTGTGTGTATGTCTGTACTGTATACCCGGATCGCTCAGCCATTACTACTTAGGCTATGTCATTAACAGCCCCGTTTATCAGGGCGGCCTGGGTAGCTTAGTGGTTAGAGCATTCGCCTTGTGTGCGAAAGGTCCGGGGTTCAATTCCCTG